>JANHZT010008895.1:290148-303074 GCA_032468215.1 Stegonotus admiraltiensis | reverse complement strand
GTCATGTGACATTAACAACACTGAAGAGTCAACAACATTCAGTAAAACCCATTCTTAGAAAATGTAAGTATTGCATTAATATCCAAGTATAATGACCATTGTATAGGTGCAATTTGCAACAAATTTGGACCAGATATTTATTTAGTCATTTGATTTGATGTTTACAGCCACTCATTCCCCACATCAAGTCTGGGCACTTAAAACCACATAAAACACAATGTAAAAAGAAGCAAAAATATATAAAACCTAAATTGGCAACTGAAGATAAAATCCAATCAGCTATAAAATGATTCAGCAAAGAGTGCAATTGGCACATAGTACAAAGTTGTGCAAAATCTTCCAGGTGATGACTGCCACTTGTTCCTGTAAAAGGAACTGCAAGACCAGGAGGTCCCTGAAATTGCAATCCAGTTCTATTTAGGTTAATGCACCAATTAATGCATTATGCATCATAATGATGGAAAATTGCTGCATCCAAGAGATCCTAAACCCAAAGTTATTCAGTCTTGCTAGAAGACTCTTTTTCCTATGCAGACCCCCAGCTTCCAGAAACAAACAAAAACCCCACAGCATTCCACCACTGATTGACACAGCATTTGTCAATCAGTGGTGGAAGTGGTAAAGATGAATATCAGCATTCTGATAATACTTCATTCTATGCTATTCACGGGACACAGTGACTCAGTGGCTAAGACGCTGAGCTTGTCGATTGAAAGGTTGGCAGTTCAGTGGTTCGAATCCCTACTGCCATGTAATGGGGTGAGCTCCTGTTACTTGTCCCAGTTTCTGCCAACCTAGCAGTTTGAAAGCATATAAAAAATGCAAGTAGAAAAATAGGGACCACCTTTGATGGGAAGGTAACAGCATTCTGTGCGCCTTTGGCATTTAGTCGTGCTGGCCACATCACCACGGAGACGTCTTTGGACAGTGCTGGCTCTTCAGCTTTGAAACGGAGATGAGCACCGTCCCTAGAGTCAGGAACGACTAGCACATATGTGTTTATATTTACCTTTATGCCATTCAATGACCTCAACCAACAGTTTCATATAGTTGTTATATAGGATTTGGGAAAGCAAGGAGCCTGAGAGACCCTAAGAAAACTGGGGTGAGGCCTCGATCTATCTCCCCCATCAACGCCAAATGGAACTGAGTGAGAGGAAGAAGAAATAGCCTCCACTCCTAACTTCTGAAGCCAATCCAAAAGGATATCAGATTCCGTGATCTTTTCCAGACATTTAAAAACGATGTGTGAAAGAGAGAGATGAGAGATACTGCATGTATAGAACTCCTAAACATGCAAACAATCAAACTATCTAGTGCACTGTAACCACTATTAAACATGTGTTAACTATATCCCCCAGAGGTACAACCACATTATAAGCCTTAGAAATGCTGGAAAATTCATATCAGACTATTTATCAATTTCAACTTTGTTGCCAACACTGATTGGAATATATTTCAACCCAGAATGCCTTAGTGGAAAAACTGTATTCCAATAGTAAGACTTATTCACTTTCTCCATCATAAGACTGTGTGTGTGTGTGTGTGTGTGTGTGTACCCATCTTCTTGCCATATATGCTTATTGTTGCACACAAAAGTTTAGGCATTCCTAGTCAATGTATATATTGTATTATTTTCAATCTGTAACATGAATAATGACTATACATTAAAATTTACAGAAAATTATGTGCCAGTGGTGAAATCTGAACCAGTTGATTATCGTTTCACTGGCTGTGCATGCATGCTGTGTGCTGCATGCGCGCATGCGCAGTTTGCACCAAATGCACACTGCGCATGCATGCGTAATACACACCAAAAGGAGTGTATTTGGGAAGGTAAGTAGAACAGCAAGGGGGGAATCAGCTGTGGTGCACTATCCTGAGGACCTTTTTATTAACTTTTTAAAAGCATTTTTTACTACTGGTTCAGGTGAATAGGTAGTAAAAAATGCTTTAAAAAATGCTTTAAAATTAAAGAAAAAATTTCCAACATTTGTGCATCGCTCAGCTGATCGTGGGAACTTTTTTTTTACATTTTTTACTACCGGTTTGGCAAACCAGTAGAATTTTTTACTACTGATTCAGGCGAACCGGCCCAAACCGGTAGCATTTCATCCCTGGTATGTGCCATACAGAAATCGTAACCATTTCTGTTCACTTAGCGTCTTGTTGAGTTTGACCAGCATTTTCTAAGCTTGTGCTGCAAACATTTCTGAAATGTGTGAAGTCTCTGAAGTGACCACTGAGGAAAAGAAAGAAGCCTTTCCTTCTTTCTACTGCTCCCAGGTTTATACCTGTCAGCTTCTGAAAGGGTTTAGGGGGTGAGAAGATGTAGCAAGGCATTCTGGGAACCAAATAGGACAAAGAAAATAAACAGGTTGAGATAGAAGCAAAACATAACTGTGTTGTTCCAGCTGAGATATTGATCTGAGTGGAAGGGAAGGAGGGAGAACTTTAAAGCCTCTTCTGCTTTTGATGGAAAGTTTCTTTTTTAATCCCAAAAATTTGTTCTAAAGTTATGGTATATGTAAAGAAGTTCTACCAAGCTTGATTATGTGAAATTTGATTTCAGTATAGAAGGTAAATGTGTCAATTTTACAGATAGTCCTCAACTTATGACCACAATTGTTTGTTAGTTAGAATGCCAAGGACATTCACATGACCCCAGGATGCTGCAACCATCATAAATATTTTCTGGTTGCCAAGGACCCAAATGATCATGGACTCTGCAATGGTTGTAAGTATGGGGACCATTCATAAGCCACTTTTTTTAGCATTGTTGTAACTTCAAACAGGCTTTAAATGAATGGTTGTAAATCATGGATTTTCTGTACACCTAAAAAATCCCTTGAGTTCTGAGCCACTTCTGCCTAAATTCATCTTCTCAAGTATTTCCCAATATAATGCTTTACAGTTCTATTGGAATACAATTCTGTCCATTCTTAATCCAAGAATGGACAGAATTGTAATCCAAGATATGTTCTAAGAAAACTTCTCTGTGACAGCAGCAGAAAGATGGGATAAATCTTCTATTAGAACTTTATTCAATTGTCACAAGACCACTAATTGGATTAGAAATTTAGTTTATCTGATAATACTCAGGAGCCTGACTGGCATAGGAGACTAATGCCTCCTACTAAGGCAGTATTTAAATTCCAGCTGCCTGCAATTACTGTGAGTTCAATTCTCACCAGGCTCAAGGTTGACTCAGCCTACCATCCTTTCTAAAGTGGGTAAAATGAGGACCCGGTTGTGAGGGGCAATAGGCTGTCTTTGTATAAAATATACAAAAGTATGAAGGCTATTGCTTAAAGCATTGTAAGCCGCCCTGAGTCTCTGGAGAAGGGCGGCATATAAATCAAAATAATAAAAAAAAATACTTCAATATTTAAAAATTTAAACACAGATTATGAACATATACACAGATCACTTCCATTTTTAATCGACATTGCTAGAGAATCCAAGCAAAGTTACAATGCATTCCTCAACAATAGAACCTATATGGTAATTCATGTGGAAAAAGTGAGCATTTCAGAATGGATTTAGGCAGCAATCACTTTTTTCATAATTTCAATTTGGAGAGGAGTTTTATAAAACAGGAAAGGGATGGAGAACCTATCCAGATTTTGTTATTTTCAGTTGTTGCTGAACTACAGCAATCATAACCAGCATGGTTATTGTTGGAAAGTATAGTTCATAAACATTTGAAGGATGAAAATTATCAGAGGCACAATGGTATTTATGTATTTATGTAGTAGTCCTGTGGACTCACTTGATCCCCTAAGGTCTGGAACAGCCTATAGCTGATCTTAGCTGAATGAGCAAGAGTGACTCCTCTAATCTTATCAGGGATACACAGAAGTTTGAATCTGGTTTTGTCTGAGGAAAATTTCCCAAGGGAGAAAATTGGGACAAATGATCTCACTGAATTCTCTGCACCAAATGAGTCAGGTTATAGGATAGAATCCAGGCCAGAATCAATCCTTGCTAATTTATGGTCAGCACTTGATTGCTGGATTGTACACAATACTTGTTAATAATAAAGAGAGAAAATAGATGTATTAGTACAGCCATTATGCCAATGAGAATAGTGGTAGTGCCAAACTGATTATCAGTATGTGCCAAAGCAGTCACAGATGAAATGCTTTGGGCAAAAGATATATTCAGAAATAGCTTAATACAGATGAATGGCTTTAGAACTAGATCAATTTTGTTGATCTACAAACTACGTTAAGCTGAGGGAAGTACAGCTCTAAGTTTACATCTCTTGTTTATGGCAGTTTAATTATGGAATGAATGCCCATTGCTGTGTGACAAGCTATATTTGCATGCTTCATGTTAACTTAATTAAATAAATTATCTCTTCATAAACAAGTATTATCTCTTACATTCTTACTTTTGTCACCTATAGTCACAATTAAGATTCAGATTAGTTTGGCTCTGGTTTAGGGAGTTACTAGTTACCCTTCCATATACATCTGTGATCTGCAATTAGACTGTGGACTATATAACTACAGTTTTGGCTCTTCCATTTTTGGAACACAATACCAGATCTCCTAATTCCTACAGTTTAACTCTAGCTCTCCATAAGTTTCTAGCTTTATGCTAGAGAAGATCAAACAAATTTATTTCATTCCCTTCATAAATGATGAAGCCTTTAGAGACAATGTTCCCATGCTCTGGTGTCACACTTCATTTTGTCTGATCCAAATAATGTTGTTGTTAATTTGATTGCATTTAATGAGATCATGAACCACATCCAAAAAATCAGTTTGATTTATGTGTGGGCCAAATGCCAAAACTATTTAGAAAACTTGGAATGTTTCGCCTTTGATGGTGGATTAACACTGTAATGGCTAGATGGGCTTCATATGTGAAAGTCACACATGATTTCATTTCCTTGGTAGAAAATATTGCATTACATTACATGTTTCTAGAGCGTGTAAAGCTCTCCATTGTTTGGTAGCCTTATTTATGCAACTCTTTGGTTTGATCAGGTAAGATGATTAATTCAATTCACTCTGTCAAAAAGAGTGCTAAGTCAATCTTGACTTCATTCACACAAACAAGTGGCATTCTAGGGTTAAACAGATTAATTTAGTTTCAGATTGTAGATTGTGTGCTCTGGGGCAGGATTGGGTCCCCTTGTGTATCAGCCTTATTTTATGTAATTCTCCTGCAAGTTGTGGTAGAGTCAGGTGATAATGATGCTGCTACCTGTTCAATCGTGTCTGATATTCAGTGATTATACAGACCAGTTCTCTTCACATTTTCCAATCTTGTACAGCTTCTATCAGTTGTTTTATGCTCCAACCAGTGCCACTTTGACAGTATCTAACCACCTTGGAGTTGTGTTTTTTTTTAGATATTGTTTTATTTTACCACTGACCATTCAGATAACCCTTCAAAGTTAACTAATTAGTTGGCAAAAAAATAGAGGAAGTAATTAAAGGAGAAAAAAAAAGCATTCTATAAAGTGGACAAATTTTAGGTGCAAAGTGCAAATGGAACTTCATTAAGAAAGAGAAGGAAAGTCTCCTCATGCCTCTATCTTTCAGTGAAAGAAGTATGAAAATAGCAAGATATCTGAAGGAGTACAAAAGAGGAAAAAGAAGGGGAAATTGTTACCAAATATCATTTTTATATAATCCCTACAAATTATTTCCAAAGAGATTGAGTTAATCCATACTGATTTCAGTGGGGCCATATTAAAGTACTTCATTTGTGAAGCCTATCCTTAATTTTGTTTTTCTTCAACATTAATAAGAAGACAAAGAGAGATTGTCCTAAATATGTTGATTGCCAAAAAAAAAAATGGCATACGTTTGTCTAGGACAAGTCACCCATAAGTACTAATTATGAATTACTGATTAGGATTGGTAAATTTGTATAGGAATTGAAGTCTAAATTATCTGAAGGAGACTAAGAACAGAGACGTTGTTTTCGGAAATAGCTATATGTTGGGGATACATATTCCTTAAACCAGAAGCTATACATCAAAGAATATATGGCAATCATTCATCAAAAACAGTGAAACTTTTAAGAAAAAGCACATCTGGATGCATTTGATTGTTTCTGGACCCTTATGAAAACTTCATGAATCATGTTACAGATTCTTAGAGAATATAATTAGGACCTGTCAGAAATTTAGTGTTCAGTTTAATTTCCATGAGAGTCAGTGATTTTTGCTTCCCCTTTCCACCCATCCCAGCATTTTTTTTTAAAGCTGAATCTCATCCAAGCATTCTACATTTTTAATCAAATTCATTCCAAATCATAAATTTCTCCTCAGCAACTTTGTCCAGGCTGGTGCAATGAAAATGGAGAAAACTTCTGGTAGGGATTGAAACCCAAAGGGGTAATCATAAACAGATTTAAAGTAATGAAGAGTTATCCCCTTCAGTAAATAGGAATGGAATTTTTATTCTTACCTTTTCAGTCTTCGAGGAGAGCTGTTTTATAGTTATTTCTGCCTTCTACAGTCAACACATGAACATAATGAGGAATCCTGGGAGGATTATAACAAGAAACTTGGCAGTAATCTGTATTTCTGCATCTGAAACACTCTGCTGATTTCATCTTTGAAATAGATATTATCTTAGTTTCAAACCTGTAATCCCTAGTGCAGGGCCAAAATTTATACACACACAGACAAACATAAATATGCATGTATAGATAGAGTGGATAGACTTTATGCAAGCACTATGAGTTCAATGAGACTTACTTCAATATCGATAAGTCAGTCATTTTGATTTTGTTTTGACAGAATTAAAGTATCCTTATAGGAAAGAAGAATTAGATTCATATTGTATATTCTCCCACTGCAGCCTGTAATAAAATATGCATTGTAAATTGAAGAACCATATTCTTAATCCTGGTGTAGTTCCATAGAAAAGCATTATCTTACCCAAAAACACTATTGTTTCTTTCAGATTTTCACTAGATTTTTTTTTCTTTTTCTGTTTGCCCAAGCAGTCTTAATGACTATCTGGAAAATATCAGCCTCAGGCATTAACATTTCAGATAATCAGTTCTGAATACACATTGTATATTCTCTCACAAGATCATAGATCACTGTTTCTGCACACCTGTTTCAAAGTTCTCCTTATGTTTGAAAACACCTCAAAAAACAAGATCTGAACTAAATTTCAGGGATGCAGTGCCTGCAAACACTGACCAACATTCTTCATGTGCTGAACAATACCTCAAAAGATTGCCGATTCCCTCAACCATTGTTTTTATTTGAAAAAGGGACATTGATCATATATAAAGAGCTGTCACCAGTTCACTTCAAAGAAGTGTCTGTTTCCTTTTGCTTGAGTAAACAGAGAGAGACTCTTGTAAACAAACACAACTGATTAAGAAGCAGAACTATGGAAACCACAAATCTATATATTATGATTCACAAAGTATTTACATCTCATTAAAATTCTTTGTCAACAAGATCACATAATTCTCCAGCTACTTTGACCTTATAAAAAGGTCTTATCCAAGAAAAATAGTTGGTCTTTCACGTATATGTAGGAAAGCTTATTTTTCATTTTTATAAAACCAGACACATCACTAGAAGTTAAGATTGTAAAGCTATGTCTGATTTACTCTGGACATGTCATGTGTGCAAATTCATTGAAGAAGGCAGTGATGCTAAGAATGGTTAGTGGAATAAGAAGAGGCAAGCAAAAACATGATGACTTATTAATATCAAATCTATACAAAATTAAATATCCAATAGTTGAAATAAGCTGTGCTTGACAGGTAGCATGGAGAGCACTTTGCTATAAAATTGCCAAGAATTGGAAACAACCAAATGGTTAAAACAATCTTTTCCATTTTGCAAACTTCTTTCCACCACAACTTTGCTACCTTATTCTAGTTGTAGATCATTATAATTACAGGTGTTTTTATTTGGTACTGATCCATGTTTTGGAATTATCTAAGTGGAAATTATCTTTTCTCCAACCTCTCTCTTGGTGCTTGCATTCTGAAGGTGTATGGGCATTGATGGTGTGTATACTGTACATTAATGATATAGATAAATTATTGTATTATCTATTATATTTAGGAAAAAAAACATCATTCAGTAATAGAATGATTCCTTTCATGTTTAAGGTCTAATATTGCCTGGTAGACTAAGAAAAGTCCAGGGGAGCAACTGGCAATCAACACACAAACTACTAACAACCCCTTGAGACATTTGCTATATACAGGACCCAGATCTGACTCAAACTGACTGCTGTGTTGAGTCAGACAGTTACATCATTTGCTGTAATCAATACAAGTTTCATTGAAAAGCTGTAGTTAATACTAGAACACTTTGAAGCATCTATATAGCTACTAGCTGTGTGGGCTAACTATAGCTGGCTATATACCGACAAAATCTTATTTTTATTCTAAGATGGAGAAAAATATATGAAATGGAGCTTGTCATATAATAAAGCATTACTTGCCTGGCAAATCTGTATATTGAATTGAGTAATTACAAATGTTGATAACATCAACAGTGTTTACCTACCTGCTGTTGTCATTCAACTAAAACCCTCTGATTACTTTTTACATTTCTCAAAGCACCCATAGCAAAGTGTTTTATTTTGCACAATAGCTCATTAGCATCAACATAGTACTCACAGTGCCCAGCGGGTTGGTGGTATCTAACAAGCCTGGAATAATGTCAAAAAGGTAAGGAAAATTAGACTTTGTGAATACTTGGTTGGGAAACCACCAAAGAATCTTACGGCAGTATGCCAAACCAAGAAATAAAACAAATGTGCAAAAAAACAAACAAACACAGAAAGCAATATCAAATCACTCCCACATATTTTTGACATTTGTGTTGGATATATGCTTTGCCCTGAACAGGTAGTTTTCAACTTACAACCACAACTTCTAAGTGATGTAGTTGTTAAATTAGTCATGCCCAATATTATAACATTTTTTTGCTATGACCATTAAGCAAATCACCTTGGTCATTAAGTGCATCGTATAGTTATTAAGTGAATCTGGCTTCCCCCATTTTGACTTTGCTTGTCGGAAGTCCCATAGGAAGATTGCAAATGGAGGTCATATGGAATGCATTTATGCAACAATCATAAATTCATTCCAGTTGCCAATTTTGGTTATGTGAGCATGGAAATACTGCAACAGTCATAAGTGTGAGGGCTGATCGTAAGTCACCCTTTTTCAGCATTGATGTAACTTTGAACAATCATTAAACAAATGTCATAAGGTGAATCTGCTTGCATGACATTCTTTCTTGATTTCCTTTCTCATAGGTGAATAGTTCCCTGAAATCTACAGGATTTGCTTTAATGTCAGCAAATGTGAGAACATTTCAAATCATCTTCAGGAACCTACAAGTTAATGTTAGGGATTTTTAAAATCACAGATATAAGAAGAAGCTGGAGGGGGAACAGAAACATTTAATATCTGCCATTTATATAGCATAATTACATAGATACATGTTCTTAAATACCATAAAATTTGTGAACTTTTATAGTATAACAAAACTGGCAAGGAAAAAAAAAACCAGACCACTGGAGTCTTTGAGAAACTACTGCCAATGGAACACTTATGTTGATTGGAATTAAAGCTTGGGAAGAAATAGAAGAAAGTCTTAAAAGACATTTGAAATGTTTAGGATTTGAAATCATGATGGCATAATGGTATTTTTGCAAAAGTAGCATAATATGTATTTCCAGTCTAGACTAATCAACAGATCTCCTTCAATTTTTTTTTTCCTATCTCCTAGGTACAACAGAAAATTCCAGTGAGTATACATCACAAGGTATATGCACCCTTGATAATCCTCATTATCACTTTCACCTTCATCACTTCCTGGCTGAGAATTTATTGCAATGTGTTGGATACTTGGATTTACTCTTGAAGACCACCTGGAAATTACAACTGGCCCAGAATGTGGCAATTTGTACAGTTCTGAGCTTCTCTCCTGTTACCCATGTTAGTCTGCTGTTGTGTGAGCTGCACTGGTTAGCAATTTCTTTCTGAGTGCAATTTAACATGCTGTTTAGTATCCTGTATGACACAGGACAAGATTATATGAAGCATTGCCTCTCCCTGAGAGTATCTACAATTCCACTAGGCTAGACAAGGGAGGCAGGTCACATCCCTTAAGTGATGCCATTTAGTGGGGTCTAGGAAGCATGTTTTTCCATATCAGCCCTGTCCCTGCCTATAGAATAGCCTTCCCCCTGGGATTTGGTAGCTCCCCAGAAAGTCATGAAGAGCTGGCTTTTCCCTTATTAAGCACTGAGATAAGGCCATGCTGAATTCTGAGGATTGTATCAGTTGAAGGATTGCAGATGGTGGATCAGGTGCTTACTCTCTGTGGTTTTTCCTCTTTTGGGTTGAGTTGTTGTAAGCTGCCCAGAATTGTGTTTTATAAAATGGGTAGCCATATAAATCTTATAAATATATACTTACATAGATATCATACACCAGTGATGGTTAACCTTTTTGCCATCGTGTGCCAGGAAGGGGTGGGGGTGGGGGAGGTTCATGCCGACACCCATAATTCTATGCACCCTGCCCTGCACATGCACACACAACCCCCCTCCCCCCCCCGCTCCTGGCATGCAATGGCCCAGTAGGCCCGTTTTTCTTTCTCACTTTGCCTTTCTAGGAGTCTCTGGAGGCTGGGGACAGCAAAAAATGTCACTTCCTGTCCACCGGGAGTTGGGAAATGGGCCATTTCAGGCCTCGGAGGGCCTCCGAGGGAGTGGGAAAGGCTGTTTCCGCTCTCCCCAGATGCATAGAGAGGATCTGGAGCCAGGTGAGAAAAAAAATGGGCCTTCCCCACCACCACCCCAGGACTTCCAGAGGCAGGAACAGCCTGTTTCCCTATTTCTGGTGGGCCCAGAAGGCCCAAAAATCAGCTGGCCAGCGCACGCATGTGCGCCAGAGCTGAGCTGGCATGCCCACTGATATGGCTACTTGTGCCACCTGTGGCATGCGTGCCATAGGTTTGCCATCACAGTCATAGACAAAAAAAATCTGATGTAGTATGTCAAAAAGCAATTTATGAGAGCTAAGGTATTTATCCTTAAGTTTCCACACTTAGCTATATAATAGTATATAATTGATAGAAGAAAGTTTACAAATTTCAAAAAAAAGATGTACAGTTAATCATTCTAGACTAAAGCATGGAAAATAGAATAGTAATTTGATGACTGTATTTGCACTTATTTGTACTCACCCATCAAGTCATAATAAAATTGTTATCCGTCGCTAAACACCATCTCAACATTTGTAATGACTAACAACAAACAATAAAAGTCACTGATGTTCTCCATGCCTCTTCATGCAGACCACAATATGGCCCAAACAGCAGCTGTTACAGTAGGAAAACTGTTGTATCTTTCTGGTTGCCACCACTTCATTCCAGCAAAATACACTTTCTTAAGTGTATTACAGATGACATTAAGGAAACTGAACAGATGTTCTCTTGCCAAATATAGAGATGCAACATAACTGCCTTTCCTAACCTGGCCAGGTTTTAGATGAGTGAACTTTAATGTGTAGAATACTTAGCATAGCTTTGTTGATAGAAGTTGAAGTCCAGACATTTACAGGGCTTTCCCATCAGAATCTCCTTGTACAAGATCAGTAGAGAGATATTTGATACAACAGTTTTTCATTTAATCTTATGGGAACCTCAGTCTTGCTTTTGTTGAAGTAATGTGTGTCAATGGCAAAACATGTAATAGTTTATTGCTTGAAATTACTTGTTATAAACAGGACAAAAATTACATACCTTTTTCACTGTTTGAACACTTGTTTTCTGATTAGTTATATCAAAGACAAAACATTTATTAAAAGGATCACTATAAAAAAATTTCATCTCAGTCTACAATTTCTAACATTACAGTTCTAACATTATTGAAAAAAGACTGTGTAAAAGTATTCAAAGGTTTGTTTTATCATTGTTTTGACAATTGGTACAGCTTTTACGTGCCTTTTCAACATTTCTGTATATTGAATGAAACTGATGTTCATTAACTGACTCCAGGATTTTTATTTATTGGCTTATTCACAACTTGATTAATGATTTGAAGCAGTAGCTTTTTGAGTTTAAACAGAAGGGTTAGGAAATGTTATGAAGTGAGATTTTACCTGAGTTTCCTTGGATCATCAACAGAGAAATATTTTGAGAATGAGGTTTAGAATAGGCTACAATACTAAGAGACAGGGGAATTCTTTCTTTCTGTTTGTACACTTTGTTTTTCTGGATGGGGAATAATCAGTAATTACCTAGATAAGTTTACAAGAGCAAAAATAAATAATAAAATGTAACAGCAGGTGGACAAAACCATTAAAACAAACAGAAGAAAAATGATCTAATATTTGTCAAGCACATGTTTCAAAACAGAATTGCATGCCAAGTTTCCAATGGGGATAAGAAAGATGCATGTACAGCCCCAGTCTTCACACTGGAAAATGAAAGGATTTCAGAACTGTCTTTGCAGATAAGTTGTAAGAGCAGGTACTCATGGGAGGTGAAGGAGGGACAAGAAGGTGAAAGGAGTAAAGTCAGGAAGAGGTCACCAGTGTTTTTCTAAAGTAAGATTCAAGATTTGCCAATTTAAGTACTGGCAAAATATTAAAACCAGACCATCTTAAAACAAAATTATTGAAATAAAATACTGGATAGCAAGCTAGATAAACACCTAGTAGGAGGTTTTGTTTGTTTGTTCATTTCCTTGGTTTTTATTTTGTTTCTGTTTTTACAATGAAAGGATACCTATTCTGAAATAATACACATGAAGATTCAAAGAAAGTTCTTCCATAAGACTCTTAGGTTCAGGGCCTAGGCCAGTGGTAGGCAAACTTGGCTCTTTCACACCCTGTGGACTTCTACTCCCAGAATTCCTAAAACAGCTTGGCTGTCTTAGGAATTCTGGGAGTTGAAGTCC
>JANHZT010008895.1:207514-221600 GCA_032468215.1 Stegonotus admiraltiensis | reverse complement strand
TCCTCCTCCGGAGTAGCCACTCCTGCCTTTTGGCAGCCCTGCGTGCCTGAGCATTGAGGAGAGGCTCCTCCACTTCGTTCTCTCTGCTGGACACGGCCTCTCGGGGTTCTAAAGGCTCGGGCATCGCCTCCTATTTGGCCTCTTCACTGTCCGAAGCGATCGCTGGCTGCACAGGTTGCAGGGGCGACCCCACCTCAGGATCCTCGACATCTGGATCTGCCATGATCTGCACAGCTGGTGGGTGGGCCACAACAGCCAGCTGCCTGCAGTTTGGCAGTTCGAATCTCACCAGACTCAAGGTTGACTCAGCCTTCCATCCTTCCGAGGTGGGTTAAATGAGGACCCAGATTCTTGGGGGCAAAATGCTGACTCTGTAAACCACTTAGAGAGGGCTGCAAAGCAGTGTGAAGTGGTATATAAGTCTTAGATAGAAGCTGTCTGCCCTCCCTTTGCTCCCTCCGGTTGAGAATACCCAGCAGATGTACCACCTGGAGTGCAATGATGTTCGCCTTGATGTCCACCTACCAGCAGGTCTTGCCCTCTGGAACGTATCCATCACACACACACACACCTCTACCTGGAGATCAAGAGGGCTCCATTCTGCCATTGTTCTAGAAGACCTTGAAAATTTGGCTCTGCTCTCAAGGCTTCAGGCTGTTAAGGCTCATTGGTTTTCTTTTTCCGCTATGTTAAGTTTGCGTTCTCTTGATGAATATGTTTTTTCCTTCCTTTTCATTTTATTGCTTCCTCCTTTTTAAAATGCAAAGTGCTTAAAATCATACAGGAGTTGGACAGCCTCCAAAGCTAATGAATAAATAAAAAATAAATGCATTCATACCCCTGGGGTTTTGCTGTTCTTAGTCTCAGGTGGCAGCAAATCATAGACAGCTTTGAAAATTTATAGACAGATGAGAGAACGTTATGAGGGGTCCTTGGTGTTCTCTGAGCTTGCTTGTTTTCTGGCATATGTTTCAATACCCATACTAGTTTACTTTACTTTACTGTCATTGCACCTCGTACAACAAAATTAAATGCCATCTTCAGTGTACATCTATCTATATATAAGCGAAAACCACTCACCCATTAATCACGAAATCTCCAGCATCGTAAAGCCTACAAACTTGAAATTTGCCACGTATGTTCCTCTTGGCTTCTAGGTGCTCACTAAGAAAGGATTTTTCAAAATGACCGTCGGAGCATTAATATTTCCTATATTATTATTAACACACTCTGATGCTAAGAAGTTCCACTCCCTCTCCCCACCTGAAAAAAAATCTGTTCCAAATGCAAAACACAAGCAGAGGAAAGGAGTTTCAGTTTCAGTTTTACTTTCACAGCAGGAAGCAGCTTTGATACAGAACACTTGAGCTAAGCTACGCCCAGCCTCCTTCCTGTCTCCTTGCTCACACAGCAAATACTGTTTCACTTGCCAAACAGCCCTCAACTCTCTCACACACTGACAGGATGCTAGTCAGATGAATACCGATGGATGCTGCAGGCTGGGACATTCTACTCCTCCTCCCCCTCTGTTCCAATTGTCAGTTGCATTATATTAACACACTCTGATGCTACAGAGTTACACATTCTACCTTAAGTTTCAGGCTGTAAGTGTCAATTTATCAAGCCCGAGCACACAGTTTCGTAGCAAAGCACGGGCGTCCAGCTAGTTATACATAAAAAATAAAACAAAAGCACACATCCTTCACATTCTATACAACTGAATTAAAGCCCCCTGATATTACATTAATATTACACTATACAGTAGAATTCAATATAGTTACTGTTCTGGGATAGAAGCTGTTTTTCAGCCTATTTGTCCTTGATTTTATTATCCTGTACCGTCTGCCAGATGGTAATAGTTCAAAAAAAAAGGGAGAGATGCTCAGGATGAGATGGGTCTTTAAGAATGTTTTGAACATTCTTATGAAGAGCACCCGGAGGCTCCAGCTGGTCCAGAATGTGGCTGCGTGGGTGATTATGGGAGTGACACGGCACTCCCATGTAACACCCCTCCTGCACGAGCTGCACTGGCTCCCAGTGGTCTTCCGGGTGCGATTCAAAGTGTTGATTACCATCTTTAGAGCGCTCCATGGCTTACGACCTGGGTACTTACAAGATCGCCTTCTGCCACCGATAGCCTCCCACCGGCCAGTACGCTCCCACAGAGAGGGACTCCTCAGGGTGTTGTCGGTCAAACAATGTCAACTGGCGACCCTCAGGGGGAGAGCCTTCTCTGTGGGGGCACCCGCCCTTTGGAATGAGCTGCCCCCGGAGATACAGATGATCCCTGACCTACGCACCTTTCGCCGTGCCCTCAAGACGCTACTGTTTCATCAAGCTGGGCTGGCCTAAATATTAAATCTTAATGGGTTGTTTTGCTTTTAACACGTTGGGGCCAGATTATTTACTATGTTTTTAAACTGTTTTTAATTTTTATATTTGTTGGTTTTATTTTTGGCTGTGCACAGCCCTGAGTCTTTCGGGAGAAGGGCGGTATAAAAATTTAATAAATAAATAAATAAATAAACTTTCCTAAGGCAGTGGGAGCTATAAAGCTCTTTCAAAGAGGGGAGGGGGCAGCAAACTCTGGGCAATGATGTTAACCCTCTGGAATGCTGTCCTATCTGCCACTGTGCAATTGGCAACATCATCAGTGCTAGAGAAAGTTAGCCAGAAAATTGACTGTTATATCAACACTTGGGAAATCTATGGAGATTCTCAGCCATCCAGATCATGGTTTTTATTATTTATTTATTATTAAACTTCTATACCGCCCTTCTCCCAAAGGACTCAGGGCGGTGTACAGCCAACTAAAAAAACTACAATATATACAATTTAAAAACAATATAAAAGAATTAAATTATTTGGCTTTGATTTAAGACCCCAACATAAAACAATTTACTAATTAAGACAGTTCAAAAAAGGGGGTTAGGCCTTTGATTGTCCCAAAGGTGCTTTTTTCAAGAGGCAACTGGACTTCCTGGTTTTTTTTGGTTTTTTTGTTTTTTGAAGACATTTTGCTTTTCATCCAAGATGCTTCTTTAGCTCTGAGCTGAAGAAGCTTCTTGGATGAGAAGTGAAATGTCTTCCGAGAAAAAAACCAGAACGAATAGCCATGTTCTACAGGTAGGTCTTTCTTTGCATCTGGCGTTTTTAGCAGATGTAGATCTTGGAAACATGGAATTTGCAACTGCGATGAGCCAAGAGGAGACCCAATAAAATGGCACACCATTTCAAAGGCTGTGCCGAGTTTTTCAAACAGTCAGTTCCACCTGTGGCTTACAAATCATGTTAGATATGATATAGTTGTCCCAAAAGGCAACTGGACTTCCTTGGTTTTGTCTTTGAAAATGTTTCACATCCAAGAAGCTCCAGAATAACAAAATCAGGGAGTTGGAAGGGACCTTGGAGGTCTTCTAGTCCAACTCTGTGCTCAAGCAGGAGACCCCCTAGGCCAGTGATGGCTAACCTTTTTTCCATCGAGTGCCAAAAGCGGGGGGAGCGTGGGAGCTTCGCACATGCGTGTGCCCACACCCATAATTCTATGCACCCTGCCCCCCCCGCACATGCACGCATGACCTCCCCACGCTCCCCACGCTTTTGGCACGTGATGGCACAGTTGGCCCGGTAGGCCTGTTTTTTAACCTTCCAAGGCTCCAGAGGCTTTCTCGGGGCCTGGGGAGGGCAAAAACAGCCTTCCCCACCCCGCCAGAGGCCCTCCGGAGGCTGAAAACAGGCCATTTGCCAACTTCCGGTGGGACCGGAAGGCCCAAAAATCAACTGGCCAGCGCACGTATGCACGACAGAACTGAACACACGTGCCCAGCAATATGGCTCCGCATGCCACAGGTGGCACGTGTGCCTTAGGTTCGCCATCACAGCCCTATACCATTTCAGACAAATAGTTGTCAAATCTCTTCTCCAAAACCTCCAGTAATGGTGCACCCACAAGTTGTGAAGGCAACCTTTTCCACTGATTGTTCTTAGGAAATTTGTGCTTAATTCTAAAGTTTCTTCTCTCCTTGATTACTTTCTATCCATTGTTTCTTGTCCTGCCTTCTAGTGCTTTGGTGAATAGGTTGATCCCCTCTTCTTTATGGCAGATAACACAGCTATCACATCACCCCAGATCTTCTTTTCATTAAATCTCCTTCCACTTATGACTGTAATTTTGTTGCTTGTATACTTACAATTTATATTGATATTGTTTCCTGATTGCTTATTTGTACCCTATGACTATCATTAAGTGTTGTACATTATGATTCTTGATGAACATATCTCTTCTTTTATGTACACTGAGAGCATATGCACCAAGACAAATTCATTGTGTGTCCAATCACACTTGGCCAATAAAGAATTCTATTCTAAACTAAATATATCCAATTCCTGCAACTGTTCTTCATATGTTTTAAACTCCACTGTGATTCTGTATAGCCTGGGTTCCCAATATGTAGCCTGGGAGTATTAAGAGGCTGAAAAATACTCCCTTGGAATCCATTAGATGCCATGTAGCATCCATCTTTATTTTATTTAGAAATTTATCAATAAAAATGGCTCTGAAACTTTAACAGTTATAAATCCACTTTAACAGTAACAGATTTGGAAGGTATCTTGGAGGTCATCTAGTCCAACTCCCTGCTCATGCAGGAAACCTGTACTAAGGATTCGAACTGCCGAACTGCCAACCTTTCTGATGAACAAGCTCAGTGTCTTAGCCACTGAGCCACCTAGTCAGGCTAACTTGTATATAGCCCAGAGAAATTCTTCAAAAGTGAATGAACAGTGAGTTCATCAAAGCCTAGCATTCCACAAGCAACTCCATCAACAGACACGTTGATCTACAACCAGTCTACAAATGCCTCAGAATCCAAATCAGTTAACCAGAGACAGCACTGATTCTCAACCAACCCACCCCCATCAGCAGTTCACTTCCCAATGACCCTGACCTGATGTAATCTCCTTATCACAAGACCCATCACAAGACTCACAGCTGACCCATCATAAGATCCTCATTTGATACCCACACCTGAAGCCCTTATAAACAGAAGACCACTGACACTGACATCCCCTAAACTCTGCTGAAGTTGTTACACCTAGCCTTGTAGTGAAGCATTTGGAAACCAAAAGCTTGGAGAACAAACCTTCACCCTCATCTTATACCTGAACATACATATATAGAATGTGTCCTATATTTGCCACTATTGCACAGTAACTCAGTGCTATATTTAGAAATGTGCATGTGCTTTAAAAAAAAAAGTCAGAAATGGGTGAAAATAGCAGGTAAGCTTCCTGGAGCCCGGAGAAAATTGTAGGAAGGCATTCCTACAATTCTTTGTCTAGTGCTCCCACCATGATATTTTATGAGAATGGCTGAATCGGCTTATTAGTCCTTATAAATGGGGGGGGCTACAAAAAAACCCTTTTATCCACTGGATAATAGCAGTTTTGATGTCCCTGTGGTATGTAGGGATAAAGCTTCACAATCTGTATGTAGAGCTATAGTTTTTTTTCCTTGGGAATGCAGAATGTTTTATATCAAAACAATCATAAGAATCATTGAGCAACTAATGAGGCTAACAACCTAGATGAGACCACCACCAAAGCTGGGTCATTCATGTCTATTCATCTCTTTTCCTATGTATACATTAGGCTTACAAAGAGACAAATAAATGAGTGACTGCAACCACAGCAAAGCAAAAAAGAGGAAAAAGTACCTGGAATTGTAGGGAAGGGATTAATTGATAATAACTTCACTGGAATATCTGTAAGAATTATCATCTCAGGGTTGAAATAAGAGGTCTTTGATGCTCTATGATATTGTTTGTTTTCTTTGATGCTCTACAATATTAGTTGTTTTCTTGCAAGCACCAAGGACCCCTCAGTTATCATCTGCCATTAATGCAAAACTGGTGGAAATACATAGTCAAAAATGAGCAGATGGAAATATGTATTGTGTGTTTTCCAAATACAAACTGGTAAAGTCTTGATTCATTATGCACCAGATTTAACCATAGATGAAAAGAAGAAAGCATGGAAAATTGATAGGGCACAATACCTGGGGATAATAGAATAGAAGACAAAGAATTGGAGAAAATCCCAAAGTATCAAGATCTGAAAATCAAAGTTGAAAGGTTATGGCATAAATCAGTCATGGTCATCCCGGTGGATATATGTATACTGGATGTCACCAAAAAACTTGGACAGCACTTTGAAAATCTGTACATTGACAAAATTTCCATCTGTCAGTTACAAAAGACTACACTGCCTGGATCTTCACTGTACTATGCTGATATTATACAACATTCTAGGTTCTTGGAAAGAACTCTTTGTCTTGTCCCATTCATGCCAGCAGAAGTGGCATGATGCAGACCCCATAGGTCAAGGAATTTCAGCTGGTAGGATCCAGGAGAAGAGCCCCTTTTGACATGGCTCCTGCCCTTTGGAACATCTTGCTCCCAAGGTGAGGTCCGCTCCCACCCTTCTGACCTTCCATAGGGGCCTGAAGTCCTG
This sequence comes from Stegonotus admiraltiensis, assembly GCA_032468215.1. Classification (NCBI taxonomy): domain Eukaryota; kingdom Metazoa; phylum Chordata; class Lepidosauria; order Squamata; family Colubridae; genus Stegonotus; species Stegonotus admiraltiensis. The sequence continues at coordinate 215,090 of JANHZT010008895.1, read as the reverse complement.
ACTTCGCCAGTTGGCTTGGGGTTTCAATGGGGGTACATCACACTGGAGGTGGCTGATAGATTAAAACAAGACCCACTTCCCCACACACACACACACATCCTGCTCCTTTCTTCCCATCTTTTTAATTCTAAATTGTTACTGTTATTTGAGTATTTATTGTTGCAATATTTTATTGGCTTTTAATGTTGGTAAGCCACCCAGAGGTGTCTCAAGATGAGCTGGGTAGAAAATAAATCAAATAAATAAATAAACTTGATGCATGTCAAGCTCAGTGCCAGCTAAAGAACTGGAAGGTCTGGTTACAGATTATTATGTGTAATAATAATAATAATAGACTTCCAAGCCTTGAATCATAACAGATTTACTTATCTCCGCTACTGGTTCGCAATGGGGGCACATGCGCACATGCACACACTTCTGCACATGTGCAGGTCATCTGAGATGACGTCCGGCTGGGTGGGAGGAGTCTCCCACCACCGTTACTACCGGTTCACAGGAACCAGACCGAACCGGGAGCAGCCCACCACTGAATCATAACTATTTTCAATATGGAGAGGGACTTGCTTCCTATTTTATTGACAGATTTTAACTTGAAAGGATACTGTTTATCAAGAACTATCTAATCCAAGTCTGCTTTAAGAATCATCAATGAAAAAGGCAGAAAAGGGAATGCCCTCTCAGAAATTGGGACACGGAGACCAGACTAACCTCTCTGTGACAGTTAGCTGTATTATATTCTACTTAAACTATATTCATCGTATTTCCAGATTTGCATTCATACATATAAATTAGCATAGGCTAGCTTTGTGAAAATCACTCCTTTGTCCTCTTTGGGAGGGATGCTTTGTGCCTGTCTCTAATGATGTGTTAGCAGCTATCCCAGTTTCTTGTGGACTGACAATGAGCAAATAGATTTGATCAAAGTAGGCATTTCAGAGTACAATGCGTACCAATTGTTATCTGTTTGGAACTTTATATCCCTTTTCTCCTTTAAAAGAACTCAACAAATGATAATACCAAGAAGGTTACAGAGTTGAATCAGAACTGAAGAAGCAAAATTAACTGTGCAATTCTGTACCTGTCTACTTAGAAGTAACTTCCACTGAGTGAAATGTAGCTTGCTGCCCAATATGTGAACGTAGACTTGAAACCTTATTATAAAATGGCAAGGTACAAAAATATTTGCATATAGCAATAATATAATCAAATATCTTCCAGCAGTGAAACAATATACTATAATGCTGCATGTATTTTTTTACAAGAAGAAAAAAACCACACAGCAGTTGCAACTCCATTCCCATACCCCCAAAATTCTCCAAAAGTTTTAGTCCCTGGTAGAAGGCTAAGAAGCAAAAACAAACAAAAAAACCTCACGCTTCTCATCTTGAGGAGCATTATTGAGTTTTGGGAGCACAATTTTTTAGGAAATCAAGATACCTAAAGAATATCTTCTGAAGCTTTCCTATGTCTCTGGCTGGTTGGCTGCTTGGAAATAGGCAGTTCTTCATATATGTTGGTCCCAAATTATGAATGTTTGTAAGGTTTACCACCAACAGTTTGAAATAGTTTGGCTGGCAAAGCAGGCAAGTTCCACCTACTATCAGATAGCTCTACGCAAGCGCTCTAACATTGACATTTACATTCAGATCAAAGCAGAAAAGAACAAGCTATTGCCAACATCACAATCATGAATCATGAAGAAACTCCAGTTCGAATATTTATGTTTGCTTAAGGGATTATAGCCAATCTCATTAATTTGAAGGTTCATTTTACCAGATGCTACTCATAAAGAGAAATTTTACCATTTTAGCATGGGTTGGGCAAAAATCTTCTGATAATATCTAGATAATACTGTCTTGCAGCATATAAAATTCTTCCATGAAATCATTTACTCCCTAATAAAATAAAAAAGGTTTTTTTTTCCTTCCTAGTATTTTCCTACAATAGCAAGGTCCACCTTTTTTAAAAAAAATCAAAAGATCTATTGGTTTATCTATCTATCTATTTAAATCTGTTGATCTATTGGTTTTGGCAGGAATTGACTACCCAGCTTGTCACCTGAGCCTGACATTGCAGACTGAGAGAAAGAGTGACTGACCACTCCACCTAGCCAGCTTCCATACCTAAGGCGAAACTAGCATTCACAGCCTTCTGGTTTTTAGCCTCTGCTTTAATCACTAGACCAAAAGACTCTTTCTTTAACACAAGCGGATCTTTAAACACTAGCAAGAAACTGATATATACTGAAGCTTGAAAACAGTTTACATATATTAGTGTATACACTTTTTCCACACCATATTTAGTTCTACTCTTAACATTGGAGCTGATTAAATGAAGAAAAAATATGATACCTGGGCTTAGTATTCCAGCAAATGACTGCTTAATGAGCTAGGTTGACACAGTGGTTAGAATACAGCATTGCGGGCTAATTCTGCTGACTGCCAGTAGTTCGATCCTGATTAGCTCAAGGTTGACTCAGCCTTCCATCCTTCCAACATGGGTAAAATGAGGATCCAAATTGTTGGGGGCAATATGCTGACTCCGTAAACCATTTAGAGAGGGCTGTAAAGCACTGTGAAGCGGTATATAAGTCTAAGTCCTATTGCTGTTGCTAATGCCTGTATACAAAAGGGATGGGACTTTAATGACATGCTGGCAGATGCCTTCTTGACTTTTTTTTTTTTTACACAAACATATCTAACATTCTTTTTCTCCACTCTTCTTATAAAATACCCCATAAATCTATTTACATCCCTAGTCCAAGTCTTATAATCAGCAATGTGTAACAGTTCGGAACAATAATAACTGCTACAGGCTCAAACTTTTCAACTGCAAGAATGTTTAAAGGCATTAATTCCAATTTATTCAGCTAACTTTTCTTTCATACTCTTTTCAAATGGGATCTGCTCTCATTTTGTTTTTGTGGTGGCACTAAAAACCATAAAATATCAAACAATTTTATATATTAATTTAGGCATCCTGTGATAAACTCTCCATTCAGCTACAATAATTTCCCTTTTTTTAGCCACCCATCGCTGGATTTAAAACTTTGATTGCTATTTTGAGAATTGTAGCCAATAACAATCTTCTTAAACCACAATTGTCTCCTGCAAAATCAGAGATACAATTTTGGTAAAGTATTTATCTCCCCTAAAGTTTTCACTGTGTCTTGATTTAATAAAGTACCATCCAATTATAATTATTTACATAAAACAAATCATTGATATTTAAGTTTATTTTTCCCTGAAATTTAACCAATTTGTTGAAATTTTAATTTGTTCCAAATATTTTGCCTTTTTCTGATGAGAGTCTCCTTCTATGGGCCTCTAATTCACACTAGGATTTTGTGACGATCCACAAATTTTCAAAAAGCTTGTACAGTTTCCAAGATTTGGAGGGTACAAAGATTAAAATATGAAATGTCTAAAATGAATCATGAATCATGCAGGCTGGGAATTATAAGTCCTGAATACATTTCAAAGATATCAGGACAAACTAGCCTAGAACTGAAGAAAACTTTATTAAAATTCCAAAGACAAGGTTTGCTTCTGATATTCTCAATCTCTTTATCAGAATCTCTGGTGCAGATATCAAAAAGCTGATACTGTACTTTAAGCTCTACTTAAAGAATATGCAGTTTATCTAGGATTCTACATATTAAACCTAATTATATCTGTCCAGTTAGGATCTGTACATAATTTAGAATTTTAGATCATACAAAAAATGCATATTCAAATTTTAACTATGTAGAAGTTCTAGTCTTACATATTTATGTACACTGATACATAAATATGTAGCCTGACTTCTAGTGGCTCAGAGTTGTAATTTTAAACTAAATTTTTCTGTGAAGTTATGATTTGCCAAGGCACCCAGTTGAGTTTCACAGCTCACAGGGTCTAATAGCTGTTTTTTTTTTCTTCCCTTCTTGGCATTCTGGTTTAGCACTCTACCTAAAGCACCATGCCGTTTCTAAGTGATTTGGAAATTATGACAGGAAACTTCCATAATATGTTTTCCATTAGTGGGAACATAAAATTAATGTTATTTACGATAACATTCTGTTTATAAGTGCATAGGTTTTCTAGATGATTTGCAAAGGACATTTTCCCCCTACTGATTAAATCTCAGTGTAAAAGAGAAAAATATCCCTAGCTCACCCTTCAGATTAAAATCTAATGCACTAAAAAGCTCTTACAAATATCTAAAGTATAACCTTCAGGCAAAAATAAATAAATAAATAAACCCAGACACCTTGATTTAGATTACAGCTCTTTCAATAAGGTATTTATTTTCTATTCTACAGATCTTTTTTATACTATCCTTCAGAATTGTATTAATTCAGAGCTCTTAAAATATCTTGTTCTTTAAAAATCCCAAGTTCTCTGAACTGATATTATCTACACTTACCTTAACAGTACTTCAGGATTTATTTCGAATGGGAAATTAAGCTTGGATGTCCTAACAACATGAAACTATAGTCAAGTCAACAATTGTTTGGAAATTTAAAGTAAAGTACATTGAAACCAGTTCAGCTCTTCTGCATCTAAGCTTGACATCAAACAACAGTCTGTAGTTAGTAGTGGGTTGGACAAGAACTAAGTAACTAAAGTGTAATTCAGGTAAGTGAGGCTTGCCTTCCTTGCAGGATGGGAAAAGCAAAAGGGACATGACAAATCCACCTGTCTCCTGTTACAACTGCCCATCTCACCCAGTCTAGTAGGACAGGCATGTTCTGTCCAAACCAAGAAAAGATTTTTTTTCTGTTGTGGTACCCACCCACTGGAACATCAGGTCCGCAGAGATTAAATCAGCTCCAATGCTGCCGGCCTTTTGCAAAAATCTTAACTTCATGGTTTTATAAACTAGGTTCTTGGATATTGCTGTGTGGCAGAGCCTGTGCAATAACTATGTGGATTTTTTTTTCTTGGTGGTTTTGTATGATGGTTGTTTTTTTATCTTAGCTGCTGATTCTCTGTATGTTGTTTTTATAGTTCTGTGTTTTATGATGTTTTTCACTGGCGTTAGTCACCCAGAGTCATAAATTTGAGATGGGCAGCCATACAAATAAAACAAATAAATCCATACTGACACCAGCCAAGCACCCACTGCAATCTGGATTGGAATTTTTGGATTCGATGTAGATGATTTTAAAATTGAATGTGTTCAGCTGCAATGCAGAATTGCCCTGAGTGAATTTTCACTATCTTAAACCAATATTCCAGCAACTACATTCTACTAATAATGTATCCCTTTTCCATTTGTCAACAGAATAGCTATACAGCTCCTTTTGTTTGGCAGCATTAGAAGCTTTTTATTTGGATGTATCTTCTCTCCTTATGTTTCTTCTGCTCTCTTCTTCTAATTTCCTCATTTCTAATAAGTAAAAAAGTAGGCAGGATTATCATTATACGTAGTGGTCACCTCCTGAATTTGCTTTCTCTGTTCCTGCATTTATCTTGAAATGACCCTTTAAAAAGAAATTCTGAGTTCTGCCATGTACTTCAGGTTTTCTAAGTGCATCTGACAAGCTCATATGCTAATAAACACTCAGTTAATTCTGCTCTGGCAACACAGTGATGCCTTATGTCTAAGAGTTCTGCTCTGTCCCTCGCCTTTTCACTTCCTTGTTGCAGCCAAAGTAAACAGAGCTGGCACCACTGAGCCATGTTGTGGAAGCAGTTCATTATGGTGTAGATTTTCAAATGATGCACTCGGTTTTTTCTTTACAGCCAATCCTGTAGTAAAATGTGCCTTGTTACACGATATATTTAACCAGATACCTTTGGTGGATATACAATTAATTCCTTAAGCCCTACAAAAATTGGACTTAATTTTAGTTCATATAGTATGTCTCCAAAAGATTTTTTTGATTAGAATTTTATCTGCAAAATGGTTATAATAAAAAAAAGGACAATGAATTAAAATTATCATCAGACATGCCTGTCCAAAATGTGTCTTTAGACTTCTTGAAAAGTATTCAAAGAAGTTGGACGAATTGAAGGATCTGGGGTAGAGATAGAGAAAGTTAAATCCAGATTTCCTGTGAGATGCAGATCTACTCAAAGGAACTTTAGAAGAAGGAATTCTTACCGGTAATCTAGATCAGGGCTGTCAAACTCGTAGCCCTTGGGCCAGATGCATTACGCGCTGGCTATGTCCATGCCCAGTCTAGCAAAGGGGGGGGAAGTCCTGATATGTCACATGACACCGCCATGATGACATGAGTTTGACACCTCTGCTCTAGAACATCCTGAGGTTAGATTGGACCCAACCTTGCTAGCCTTTAGGAAGTTACTGAAAACAGTTGTTCCACCAGGCATGGAGATCCTATAGTGGTTGGGAATCTGAGAGATAGTCATATCATTTGTGAACTGTTAGTTAGCTGTCTCTCCGTTTATTGTTTAGTTTCTTTGGACAGTCAGTTTTTTTAAAAAAAACATTTATATGAGATTTACCTTCTGTGATTTTAACTTGTAAGCTGTAAAGAGTCATGTATGCGAGATGGGTGGCAATATTAAAGACCTTTGAGGAATGGTCAATTTTACATTGAGCAGGGTATAAACCTAGTCTTCTGGCGGCTAAGAACTGTGCTAATGTCAGGAGCAAAGAAACAAGATGATATGTTAAATTGCATTTCAGAATCTGTCAGAAATGGTGTATGGTCTCCTGCTTGGGGGGGGTTGGACTAGATGACCTACAAGGTCCCTTCCAACTCTGTAAATCTGTAAATCTGTAATATAAATTGATTGAAATTAGACATGCAGGTGGTCTTGTATTGTTACTGCATATATGACATAGTTCTTCAGATTTGTAGACCTTTTTTTTCAAAATGTTTCAATCAAGCAGCATAACACCTGAGTTCTGGCTCTAGTGTCTTTTGTTTTATCATAGAAAAGACACAACAATAGAAATGAAGGGGGATAATTTTAAAAGGCTGCCAAGATTCATCTCCTGAAGGGGCGAAAGGGCAGCAGAACAAAAACATGAAGCAATCAAACAGAAGAGTTTACAGTGGGTAAAAAAAACCAAAGAGTAGAGCACAGCAGGATGGCTAGCTTCAGTAGAAACATGGATGTGTTCAACAGTACCACAGATGACTAGACATGTATATATGGAGAGACTTGAATGAAGTTTGGAGGCAAAAACTATGCCAGTACTACTGAGCAATATGGCAGGCAAAACAAAGAACTGGAGTGCCCCCAGCAAACCCTCACAATTCATTTGTGCAGAAATAATAAAAATAATGTTGAAACAATCAGTGCCAGAACTATTATTGACTGTAGAATGTTTTAGGTTACAGAACTTCAGACAAAGAAGGGAAAAAGTCCACTGTAGTAAATAAAGCTGGATTTTTAAAAATGTCTGAACATTGCAGATTTGGTAAAGGGCTACCTGATCTACTGAGAAATATGTAGTATTCTGGAGGAAAATATTTTTTTAAAAAAAAGTTCTTAACAAAGAAAGATATAACATTTAATAGTGTTTGAAATTGCTATCTCAATAATAATAATAATAATTATTATTATTATTATTATTATTTTATTTGTATACCGCCCTTCTCCCGAAGGACTCAGGG
>JANHZT010008895.1:181268-195924 GCA_032468215.1 Stegonotus admiraltiensis | reverse complement strand
TAGTTATATTAATCCTTCATTTTTTATATATCTATATCTGACTCCTTTATTCGATGCACATGCACATATACATACATACATACACACACACACACACACACACACACATATATATATATACACATACATATACATACATACATACACACATACACACACACACACACACATGTGCGTGAATCTGAATCAGCAACCAGAATTTGAAAAACCTAACTAGTTATCAAATCATGACTAGGAAATGGAAAGCGAGGGAACGTGGATTGGGATGTGCATGGTTTTATAATTTTAAATAGATTGGTACATATACTATAAATACAAAGGAAAACTGCCAACAAAATATTGCAGCGTTAGAATGCTTTCACTGGGAATCTCAATTTAGCATGCTTCTTTTTCAGGAAAAAGAAAATGTAGTCCAATAGTTTCTCTGGTTAACAGCTAATCAACATGTTCTCTTTTCCTTTCTCTTTCTCTTTCTCTTCCTCTTCTCCATTCAGGTTATTTTTCCCTCTTTAAAAACTGTTTTGCAAAACTCTGAACTTCCCCAACAGCTAATTTCTATCTTGTGTGCCTGGATAGTGCTCTTTTGGCTACATGAGGAATCTAGAGTATCCATAGAGAATGAGCCTTATGAGTGTGTTATTAGTAGACATGATTTATTTTTAGAATATAGGCAGAGTGATTGACTTCTCCCTCTAGCCACTTACAGAACTCAGGGTTTGGCAAACTGGCTATATCTTGTGCTCAGCTCACATTTTATGCCAAAACTGATTTCTTTAATTCTCCAGTTAGAGTGCATTGGATGGTTTCGAAACTCAAAATGGCATTTCTATTCCCTTTCCTCTCTTTAAAGACAATGACGGCACACAAACTGTGACTGGAGAAGCAGGAAAATGGCACCAGAGGCATTTTTGCTGTATTGAGATTCTTCACTCTCTCCCAAATTGACTAGTTGACAACTTGTAGCTTGCTAGTATTCTCTCTAAGTGGCCAATAGATGATGCGCAAAAATGGTGGTTAGCTAGACTCTGTCTTAATTAACTCACTATAAATGAAGGTTGGAAATTCCTGTATCCAGACTGTACTAAAGTTAAATATACTTTTTCTAAATTTGGTGTAGTTGTTGCTTCCTTGATCTTGCACAGCCATGTGGGGTTCAAAAGTTGGATCCTGACCCTTTCCTTGTTCTTCCCTCTGCTCGTTCTTTTCCACTGGGAAAAATATTAAAAAGTGGTCCTGGGTAGGGGATACAGCAAAGCCACCCCTCTGGGTTGCTAGAAAGCAGCAGAGGGAAGGCAGAAAGAGGCCACAATGCTCTTGTGTCAGGATCTGAGAAGAAACCTCAGGAGTCAGGAAGGATTGTGGACTTCTGCCAAAGGGGAACTACCTCCCTGAATCTCAGCTTCTGAGGAAACGCAGCAAATCTGTCCTCTCTGATTTTTTTTTTATGGAGCAGTAGCTGAACTGATTAAAGTTAATTGACTCAACATGTCAAGCCAGCCAAAAGCCCTGCAGCATCATGGGAACCAAAAGGGTGCTTCAGATTCAAAACCAGTTCTGCCCCTTACTTTTTCATTTTTGTTTTAAATAATTTTTATTAAACATTATTTTAAAGGAAGATAAAATGAACACAGCATAAGAAAAAGAAAAGAGAAAAAGAAATCAAACAAAAGGCTAAGAGTGCAAAAAGGGGCGGGGGAAACAAAAATTGAAAAGAATGAAAAAAAGATACAGAGAAGTAGCTTATCATCTTTACAGCATGTACTTTATATACATGCTTTATAACTACACTTTTACGTAGTAATAAATTTACCTCTTACTCTTGCTATGGTTACAACACAGCTCTCTTCTTTCTCTAATCTAACCAGCAAAAACATAAATCATAAGTAAAACTTTTCTGTTTTACACAAAAAGTCTAGAAGGGGAGAATTCTGTGCTGTTCTTGTGTGTGGAAGGGACTTCCAAGTAACTTTCTGACACAGCTTCAGATGAATTAAGCTACATTGGTTATTAGTGGTTTGCTCTGTTTAAATTTAATAGATGTACTGACTTATTTACATTACCACTGATTTTGATATTGGTCAGCCTGGATTCACAAGCACCAGAATTATTTTACTACTGGTAGTTGATATTACAATATATGCCATGCTATATATTATTCTATTCCTTTATTAATAAGAATATGACACATCATCTAGAATAATTGTGAGACAAAAATTATGTATATAAAGCAATAAATGCAGTTTACAAATTTGCATGCAATCCTGACACCAGATCTTCCTCCAGTTAGTTGTCTTCCTTTGACTAACCTGTTTCACAGGATTACATTGAAGATAGAATTGTGAAAGGTAAAATGTGTTTGTTTTTTTACACCATGTTGAACTACTGCATCTGGTTCATATGAATGCATAATTTCTCCCCCAAAACCTTTCTAAGGTTAAGCATGTTTAACTTTAACACATGATTAGAGTTTGGTGGCCATAATTGCATGCTGCTACACATGAATGATTTTCTATTTTTTTTAACTTTAATTTCAAAAGTGGTTGTTGGAATCTACTGATGGATCTGTTTCTCTATTTGAAGACTGATTATTTGTCAATTTGTGAATGTCAAATTTCAGTTAGTGGTCTTGCTCAGTGTGTGGGGGGATGATCCAAAATCAAATAACAGGCTTAACCTTAGAAATGACAAAGCAGGTCAAAGCCAGAGATAAAAGAGTGATGGGCATGGTCATCCATGGGAGGTGTGATGTCATCCCTAATGACATCATCCCCTATAAGGAATGACTTATATACCTGCATCAGATGTGGAAGTGTGTAATGATATCATTGGGCTGCAGTGGTGCAGTGGTTAGAGTGCAGTACTGCAGGCTACTTCTGCTGCCTGCCAGCTGCCTGCAATTTCAAGTTCAAGTTCAAGTCTCATCAGGCTCAAGGTCGACTTAGCCTTCCATCCTTCCAAGGTGGGTAAAATGACCCAAATTGTTGTGGGCAATATGCTGATTCTGTAAACTATTTATAGAGGACTGTAAAGCACTGTGAAGCGGTATATAAGGCTAAGTGGTATTGGCATGATGATGCCATTGTGCAGATTTTATTTATTAATCAAATTTACATAGCCACCGATCTCACAAGAAGTTACTCTGAGTAGTATATAACAATCAATAAAAACAATTTATACACTTAAAGCAAAACAAATATTAAAAATATAAAAAGCAATATTGAAATAAAGAGAAAAGTAAAAAATTTAGAAGCCACAAACAGAGAGAGAATGAGTGCGTCCTGGCTCAATAGAGGAGCCATCTAAACAACTTTCCAGTTCCATGTCATTTGTGAAAATATCATTTTGGCATCCTCACGGTTTGCTGCTGGTGGCACTTGCACACATGTCAACCAGACAGAAAGGTTGAATGTATTGCATGGAGTGAACAAATCAAAGATATCATTAGGCACTCTGTGGAAGAAATAAAGAAAACAACAAAGCGCTGCACTGTCTTATTCATAGGTCTTGAAACTCTTCTCAAACTTTTTAAATATATATATTTTTATCCTACCTTTATTATGTTCATAAATAACTCAAAGCAGCAAACGTACTTAATACTCTTTCCTCCTATTTTCCTCACAATAACTCTGTGAGGTGGATTGGGCTGAGAGAAAATGACCTGTCCAAAGTCATCCAGGGACATCGTGGCTCAGTGGCTAAGATGCTGAGCTTGTCGATCAGAAAGGTCGGCAGTTTGGCAGTTCGAATCCCTAGTATAGGTCTCCTGCATGAGCAGGGGTTGGACTAGATGACCTCCAAGGTCCCTTCCAACTCTGTTACTGTTACTGTTACATTCAAGCCTCAGAGGGACCAGAATTCACAGTCTCCCACCAAACCCTTCTCAAGTTTGCCTCACCCCTTGTAAAGACTAACCCTATACTTTTAACACATGATTAGAGTCTGATGGTCATGACTGCATGCTGCTGCACATGAATGGTGTTCTATTTTTTTATTTTTAATTTAAAACTTGAATTTCAAAAGCAGTTGTTGGAATCTACTGATGGATCTGTATGTTTAAACTTGGCAGCTTCTTCAGTTCAACCGGATGCCTCTGCGAACAAGGACGGAAAGGTGAGGTTCAAATTAGAACAAGAAGGGGCAGAGAGGAACAGACCCGTCTAACTTTGAAAACGTCAATGCGTCTGACATGCAAATGTAGCCATAGAAAGCAAACAAGACAGCTTAATTGTTTGTTTCTCTAAGGGAAGGAGCTAAACCCAGAATTAATTTGGCTCCGCTCGTGAAGCAATCCGTTTGCTCTGCTTAATTCTGGCAATTAAATAAGTTTTCTCAGACACAATTAACATGTAAATCAGCCGCTGAGTGAGGGGCACGTTGGAAGGGAACGGGGGAAAAAAAGAATGGGAAGCGGGGCAACTGGCATCTTTCCTTTTGAGTTGAGCCTCCTTGGCCGCTAGGGGCGCAGACGATACGACTTTCCGAAGGAGCAGCTTCAGAGAAGCGGCAGCCGGTCGGTTTCCTTGGCGGGAGGGGCTGGGATGCTGAAGGGATTAATTTATTACTTCTGCGGCTGCTGTTCCTGCTGTTCGCTGGGCTGATTGGCTCCGAGGCAAAGACGGATTAACCCAGCCAGTAGCTTTTAGACTGCGAGTTGGTGTATACGGTGGGGAGGGATGTGGGGTGGAGCGGAAAGAAAGGCGTGGGAAGGTCCAGACAGATACGGCAGAGATCCCCATGAAAAGATTGCGACGTGATGGCCATTCCGGGAAGGGTTTGATTAGCATTCTCCACGCACGCAACTGTCTGCGTATAGCCGGTAGGGCTGGCACGTCGACCAACGCTGTCATTTGCCTGCTAGGGCAACGCACACCCGGCGCTGGTCAGCATCGCCAGGAGTGCCGGCTGAGACCGAGAACTTAAGCCAAAGGACGGTCTCGCTCCGGCACATCGGCTCCTCGTTACGTGATGACCCCATCGCGTTCCTTGGGCGGCGGGGGGGGGGGGGGGGGCTGGAAGACGTCCTGGGAGCAGAGCAGCACGTTTTCGCTTTCGCTCTAAAGGCTTCGGTCAAGAGTTGGACCATTCATTGTAAAGCGCCAAACTTTTGTCGAATTGATTATTAAAGCATCACTGGCGTAGCGTCCCCTTCTGGCAAAAGCGGCGAATTGCAAGAGGCAAAATTACTATTTCTCTCCCTTGGCGGTAGGACTGTCGTGGTTACGTAGGATGAAAATACACGAGTGTGTGCTGCGCGCTGATGAGCTCTGATAGTTTGGAGTTGCGCGTGGCCGGACGGGAAGAGGTTCCGACGGAAAGCTTTGGCCTTCCTTTACTGCAGCTCGAGTTTTTCAGAGACTTCAGTTGGGAGTTTTGTCGTCCGCTGATCCTTCGCTGGGCAGGAAGAGGGTCCGGCAGTTCTGTCTACCAGCACCACCACCCCTCCCCACCCCTTCCTCCCTCCGTTTTATTTCATCAGGACCGGGTAGATCTTTTTTCGACGGCCTTTCCCTCGGCGATCTCCTTCGCAGACCCAGTTGAGTTAACCTTTGGGTTTTTACTTTTTTTTTTATTCCTTTGTTGACACGCTATCGCGTTGAGCCGCTAAAAGTTTGATACAGGCAAAAAGTTGAGTCACTACGGCACGGTCAGATAAGGGAAGAAAGTTAATTTTTAACGGCTATGGACCAGTTTTCTAAGATTATTTTGGGACAAGTAGTGCTTCTTCCTTGTCAATAGATTTTTTTTAAAGAACAATGGCTGTGCACTTTATTTATCTTGTACGCATTTCAATAGTGCGCGCGCACACGCACGCACCGATGTCCCAGGGATGCTTCAGAGCTCAAAAGCCCTTGGTCGGGATGAATGCGAAATGGTCAGTCAAAGTATTATAATTCCAGAAGAGATCCTTATATCGTGAAGTCTTGCACTCCCATACTGGTAAGTTATCTATGGCAGGCAAAGAAATACCAGTTCATGTGCATGCGTGGGATGCTTAATGTAGATAAAATTGCAGAGGCGTTAGTCATCTATTAAATAACTACGATGCGATTGTCATTGTTTTAATTCTACACGTGCCCCTTGCGCTTTGTTCCTTCGGATGATTTCATCAATCTTCGATATGGTGTGTTTGGAAACACTTCCTTTTCTTTTTTCATTCAAACTCTTCTTTACAGTTGTTTAATTCGATTTAAAATAAACCCGTCCTCCAAAAACCAAGAGATTTAAATTTTCAATTAAACAAACTTATTCCAAGAGCGTGGGATAGAAAGGTAGCAATTTATCACCCTTTCGCTTCTCTTTCGCATGTGCGACGGCGGCGGCGGTGGTGGTGGTGGGGAGGGTGAACTAATTCTGAAAGAGATCTGACAGTGCCCACAGCTCACACATACCTCCCACCCACGCACCACAACTAACCCACTCTGTCGCCCAATCGGCGTACACTCATTCATGCGCAGAAGTGGGTGTAGGTGGAAATAATTATTGGGTCGGTCCGTTTCCACGGAATCCAGCCCGGGATTTGACTCCACCTCCAGCCAAGCTGCTTTCCAGTGACAGAAAGTGTTGGGACGGAGTCTGGCAGGGAGAAGAGGCAGGGCAGAGAAGATCGAAAGAGAGAGAGAGAGAGAGAGAGGCGCTGCTCCGAAGTCATCCGCAAACACATTTCAATGACCAGGAGAGCTTGGGAAAAGCGCACTTTCCTGCCGGCGCACGAGCGAGGCTACTTCCCTTGGAGGAGTTTCCACAAAGCGATCTCGCCAGCTGGGATCACTTTTGGGGAAGGGCAGAATAAGACAACGAGAGGACTTCCCAGATCCGTCGGACGGGGACTTACTGGAGTGGAAACCAGAGTGGCATTTGGACGAGGAGTAATCGAAGAGCCCATATCTTCTCCCTACACCTACCCTTCCCCCTTCCCCCCCTCCAGTAGAGATGACCACATTGCGTTCGCCTTCCCCAAACTAGTTCGGGTCCTAAGCTTCTCTCCCCTGTCTCCGTTTCCCCAAGAAGCCCCCCGCGTAATAATGACAAAGGATTGCAAAGGCGAGAGTGGATCGAGTTTCGCTGAGCGATCCCCTTAACTGGATTACTAAATGGGACGCTCCATCAGCTAGTCTTCTTAAGGCTCCAAATACATGCACCGACGAGGTACGTGAACTCTTCTTCCGCGCCGTTTGTCTGCGTCTAGAGATCCACGCGGGGCATTGTTCGGGAGCCGGGGAAGGTTGCTCGGCGAGGAGCTTTGCGAAGTCCTGCAAGGCTGCAGCAGAATGAGGAGCAAGTGGCGGCGGCGGCGGCGGTAGGCGAGGCTGTATGTCGAGGCCACTTGTCCCAGCGGCCCTCGTGCTGGGCTCCCTTTTTTAAAGATTATGTTGCCGGTGGGATGGAGGAAGAGAACGGTGGCCACGCTCTTTCTTTGGCCGAACCGCCAGCGCTGCGGTATTGCTCGGGGATCGTTCTCCCTTCCCCCTCCCGCCGAAGTCCCTCTATTTTTTTGCAGCTTGGGGCTACTTTGCCCCGCTGGCCGCCCGGGCGCCGCGGAGGGGGCGGCTGCTCCGCCGAAGCAGCAGCAAGCGCGCACAATGCGCTCCCGGGTGGGAAGCGCTGCCGTCGCCTTTCTGCCCGGCGCTGCCCATCCCTTGACACGAGGTTTCCTTGGGGGGCTTAGCTGGGCGTGGAGTCTTTGTTTCCGAGACAATGTGGGCAGGAGAAGGCGGCTGCGGGGCAGGTTGCCTTGCTTTTTCTGAAGGCGGGGAACTTGGGGGGCTCAGGCGCCCCCTTTTCTCCCCTGAGCCAACGCCTCTCCGCTTTCTTGGACGCTCTGTTTAGTGCCCATCCTGGTCTCTGGGGTGCTGGTGTCGACTGACGCTGCTGCCGCCGCCCGCCCGCCCGCCTGCCTCTGGCTTTGTTTGCAAGGCAGGAGCTTGGGGTTGGCGCAAGCTCGGAGCTCCTCTACCCTCTTCCTAAGGGGAGCTGGGTGGGTGCGTGCGTGCGAGGGGCTGTCACTCTACTTCTCTCGGGAGAACTAAAGGGCTAATCAGGCAAAGGGAATGGAAGTGGGGTCTTAAGTGGATTTGTCAGGGAAGGGAACGGCTGGTAGCTCAGCGCCTGTCAGCTCTCGCGCGGTGCAAGGCTCTTCTTGCTGTCACCCCTGCTGGGGCAAAAGTGGGGTCGCCCGACTGGGCTCCTGTTTGTCACACGCACAGGAGACGGTCCGCGAACTCCGCTGAAGGGAGAGTTAATTGGGTTATTGGGCCACATGTTGGCTTACTTCCTGCCTTGGGAAGCGGAGACTGGATGTGAGGCGGGGCTCGCGTTTCGTTCGCATCTCCTTTACCGCCGCCGCCGTTTTCTTTCTCTCCCCCCCCCCTTACCCTCCCCGAAGTCCCATAGCCGAGGACTTCGCAGCTCCGGGTCTGGAAGCAGAAGAGTTATCTGGGCGGCTCGGTGGCCTCAGGATCCCTCCGAGTAGTGTGGGAAGGGTAACTTAGGAGGAGAGGGGGGAGTGAAGAGGCGAACAGTGTGAAGGAGGTGTGGTTGGAGGCGATTAGGAGAGATCCTTCCATTGGACAAAGAATGGAAACGAGGAGCACAGAAGAGAGATTCGGTGCTCAGGTAATGGGGTTGGGGAAAGAGCACAATTGTGAGAAAGAACTAGAGGAGGAGATGGCAACAATTACAAAGTGGGCCTCTGGTAAAGGAATTTACTTGTTTAGTTTGAATATTCAATAGACAGGGCAGGCTGATCTAAACGCAAAGGGAGAGAGGGTGGGGTCCGTGTGTGTGTGTGTGCGCGCGCGCGTGCGTGTGTTAATATCTGTATGTATAATCTGTATGTATAAATGCACCTTGCATTTCACCACTTTAAGATTGGTTTAACAGAAATAGAAGTTTATCAGGGATACAAGAAACAACTTATCTACTCAGTCCCTGGATTGATTTTTGGAACATCATTCGAGTAATAATAAAGGGTGTGTCTTTAAGCATATGCAGAGTGACTTTCCATGACCCCTGGAACAATTGGTCAAACCCCTCATTGGACACTAGTGAACAGGAAATCCAGAACAGAAAACAAAATAAAAACAAAAAGCTTTCCTGTTCATCCTGAACCTCATAGGTTTCTTCTCAGTTGAATCCCACAAAAGAACAGAATATACTAAGAAATTGGGGGGCAGAGTTGTGATTCCCCCCCCTTCCTTAATAAAGGATTGGGCTGCACCAAAAGTCTAATGGAAGAAAGGATTAATGGTAGCAAGTTACCAATTAACTGGGAGAAAGTGCAATTCTAACTGCCCTCACTTTTTTCCAAAGCTACCTAGATTCTTTCAAAGAAATCTGTCCACCATACCAACAACTATCTTAAGCCAGTAGGAGACGAAATTGATTCTGAGGGCAGAAGATGGTGCTGTTGGGAAGACTTTACGTTGTGTTTGTGTGTTATGTCAGTATGAACAGTTTTTAATTGAGAGGGTTTTTTGTATTAAATGGCTCTGCTGTGATTTTACATTAGTGAAAGTGGGAGTTTCATCTCCCATGAATTGTTTTCCCTGGCTTCTGGTCTTTCGGAGAAATGGAAAGGAACTTGGGTATTGGGGTGAATGGGGTGGGGGGTCTCCTTGGGGGAGTCCCCTTGGGGGATGAACAGAGTGGGAAAACAATTTCCCACTCCCATGTAACCCAAATACAGTAAGGGCTATGGATTTCAGATCTAAGAAATGCATTTGGATATTATCAGAAAGTTTTACTGAAAAGTTTGGGTTTCTTGCAAAGGAAAATATGTTTGTAGTGTTCATTGTTTTGCACAGAATATTGTTTTGGAAAAGTTTCATTCAAAGAAGAAGTGAAAATCTGTAGGATTAAGTAATTGAGTTGTGGGTCTGGCATTATTGTTTTTCATATGTACTCATGGTTTTATAAATCAATCCATCTTTTTTGCTGGGGAAAATGAGTCGATATTTATAATTGTATTTGAAAAGCTCCAGCCCTACGCCAAATTAATCACCAGTTTAAATATTGTTAGCAGAGACTAATATTTGGTTATACACAACATCGTAAGAGTAAAATGGACTTCAGGTAATTTTAAACGTATCTTGAAACTAACCACAAATACTATGTAACTTCTGTTAAATTGAAGTAACTAAGCCAAGTATTTCAGAACCAAAGTTAAATATTGACGTAAGTTAAATAAAAATGCCAACATTCTCTCTCCAACTATTATCCTTTTATGTTATTATTTGTCTTTGTGAAAGCACTGTGGTCTTTGTACTCATACAGTGATATTAAAATACGTTTTATAGCTTTTGGTACAAAAGAATCCTGGTTACCACAATCTGACAATGAATCAGGAAAATATGGATCTATAAATTATTACAATGTTTTAAAAGAAATAAGTGTGTGTATACACATAAAAATATACATACCCCCACAGACATGCAAACATGTATGAGGGATGCTTTTCAAGTGATATTTCTCTAAAAGAATTATAGAATATATTTCATTGGAGCATTGATTACTCCTAGGAAAGCTTAAAATCAAAAGTCAGGGTCTTCTGGGTAAGGATTAAGGAAGTAGGAATAATCCATCATTATTCTTTAATGTTTTCTATTTATGAAAATCTCTTCCAAAATAGCTTAATATAGGCTCTTGAGGGGAGAACATCCTGCCAGTAAAAACTGAAACATGAAGGGCGGGGAAGGAAATATAACCGAAGATAGTTGGTTCCATTGTTTTATGCAACAAATCAAAGAAGATCTGAACCATGTGTAAAAAGAACCTAATGTCCACATATGTTGCTCATGCTTTCCATCATAAAAAAATGTTTATTTTTTTCCCCTAATGATTAAAGAGATGTACTTCATGTTCTAATCCACTGTTCCTGAATGGGAAATAACTGGCAGGAGAGGAATAAAGAACAGGTCTACCAAAAATCCCCAGCTGTTTTAATACTAACAGAAATAGATGGTATGTTTCACACAAGTTATATAATTGGAACAGTTGAAGTTATGCCTGTTGTATTCTGGAGGAAAAAAAGGCAGCAGGAGTTAGACAAGGGGCTGCTTTCATTGATTTTTTTTAAAAGAACAAATTAATGACCTGTGATAAATTCAAAAGAAAACTCTGTTCATTAAAAGGAAGTGGGCAGTTGTAAAGTTATTTGCCTCTTTGGGAAAGGAAGGAGGAAAGGTGTTACTTCAGCAAGAGAAGGAAGAACGTTACATAAATGCAACAGGAAAGCAATCACATGGTTTCCTACAATAGAGTATATAAAAGAAATTCATTTAAACTCCCCTAATACATATATTACATCCTGCCTACTGACAAAAGTACAATGTTATGCCACACACAAACTCGGTAAACAAGTACTTACTATTCTGAAAAGTTAAAGGATAAGTTTGGTATAATATTGGAATTTTGAATGTATTATTGTAACATTTAAGTTCTTGAGAAATTATATATGGACAGAAACGAGAGAAGATGCATTTGAAATTATTTTCAAAGAAAATAATGTATTATCTTCAAGATAATAAGTGATGGGTTTAATCTTTCAAAGACTAAAACGTGAGATTGAACAATCATATGAACAGGAGAATGGCTACATTGAAATCAGTGGGATCATCTGCATGAGATAAAACAGAATTCACAGAACTCAGGATTTAGGGCAGGAATTGGAAATGGAAATGGAAATGGAAGGGACCTTAGAGGTCTTCTAGTCCAACCCCCTGCTTTAGGCAGGATACCCTACACCACGTCAGACAAATCTCTTCTTTAAAACTTCCAGTGTTGGAGCATTTACAACTTTTGGAGGCAAGTTGTTCCATTGATTAATTGTTCTGTCAGGAAATGGGAAACCCCTGGTTTTCCCCAGCATCTCTTACCTGCTTAGAGCAGTGACATGGCCATGAGGGAATCATGTCCTGGAGGAAACACAAGGATAACTGTGAATTTTCTGACCTTGAACTAGTATTTTAAAAGTACGCTACTGTGAACCAGTAAGGGATGTCTAGAATCCCTGTTTCACACATTAAGCCATAATGTATTTTATTTTCAGTTTAGTGTGATGTGTAAATCATTCATTTTGATTTTCATATGAACCATCGATTATGGTTTGTTCAACAAATTATGGCTTATTGTAATGTGTGAAAGCATTAAAATTGTCTTAAAGCTGCAGGCCATTTGTTTGTTTGGGGCTATAATTTAGCATATAGCTCAGAACATAGTTACTGGTGCCTTGTTATCTACTACTACTTTATAGAAACTAAGCTCTTTCTAAGATCTTGAGACTTTCAAGAAAAGATTGGACTGCCATTTGTCAGAAATGCTTAGGGGGGTTTGAACTAGATGACCCTATAGGTCCCTTCCAACTCTGTTAATCTGATATCTACTTTACTTTATATAATATTGATAATCTTTTCAGAATATGGAATATTTTACTCACTGTGACTGCAAACTGTTTCATGGTATGACCTAGCATATGTCAAAGCAAACACTTATTTCCTACCTAAAGTATGTTTAACATGTAGCTCAGTGTCTCAGAGAGAGAAAAAACTAGCAATAGAAAGCGGAGGACATTGGTCACCTTCTCAGTT
Source organism: Stegonotus admiraltiensis (assembly GCA_032468215.1). Taxonomy (NCBI): domain Eukaryota; kingdom Metazoa; phylum Chordata; class Lepidosauria; order Squamata; family Colubridae; genus Stegonotus; species Stegonotus admiraltiensis. The sequence continues at coordinate 183,340 of JANHZT010008895.1, read as the reverse complement.
GTTAATCTGTCTCTTGATTTTCACCTTTCCCAACATTTAACATTTTTTCTATCGCAGCAGAACAAGTTGGAAGCTAGTCTGTCTCCTGCAATGTCTTTAATTGGTGGGTCGTGAAATGCTTTCAGTAATTAACTAATTACATTTCAAAGCAAAGATAGGTAAGAGATATGCTGCGATCAACCCACCTGACAAAGATACAGCTGCATGTGGGTTTGCAGCTGCTGCTTTAACCTATGGTTGCAACATGATTATTAACAACAGGAATCAGATTTGTAACATTAGAACCTGTAGCCTTCTGGATTCTAACCTATAATCCTGTTCTTAGAGTTATAATGTTTTCTGTTCAAGACTTACTTGGCTAGTCTTTAGTTAATTTTTCACCTCTACCCATGAAGCCTAAACAAATCCTTGCTAATTATCTGTATGACTTGTGATCTGTATGACACCCTGCAAAAATGAACAGTTTGAGTCATTTCCCTAAGTAATTTGCCATTAAGTTATTAGCTCCAAGTCTAAATGAATTTGGTGAGTTTTTTAAAGGAACCATGCATTCATTATGGTAGTATGAACTTTCTGCTTGATTGTGGGTCCAAAGTATGATATTGTGTAGTTGCTGACTGTTTAGCCATTAACCTCTATAGATTATTTTGGACTTTTTTGGCATTAACCTCAACTGTGTGAAATTTCTTTTGCTTGATAATACACCCTCACTCACGTACATGATTTTAGTGCATCTTTGTGTCAACAATGAAGACAAAAAGCCATCCGTGCACTGCTTTGTCATTCTGAAAATTTAACATGATAAAAGTTTGGTTTCTTTTATTTAGAAATTGGCTTTGAATAAATACGTCAAAGTTTGATTTCCAGTAATGCTGTTTATATAACTGAATTTATCATTGGTTGATTATCTTACTCTTCATAAAGTAATCCAGTAAAATAACTGGATTTAATCTGAATTATACAGTCAATTTCACTGATGCTCAATTGGCTTAAATCCAAGAATTTTGTCAAATTGTGCTGGAAGAAAGGTCAGCAGTTCTTAATTATAAGATCAGGAATTTGGTTTCAAATGATGAATTAATATCTCATTTTTTCTGGTGGGCTTCTAAAACTGCAAGTCTAATAATCCCAGTATGGGGAAAAAGAGGCAGATTTGTGTAATCCTCAATTTAAAACAATTACTGACTTTTAAAATTCATTCATGGCAGATGACTGTAATTTTCCATTGGGTTATTGAACCAGTATAGTGTAGTTATTATTAGAGTTGTAGTATAATGCATAGTATAGTTATAACCTTAGAGACCAAGATGTCTCTACTGAATTATATACAAAATAATTGCAAAATATTTTTTCTTCATAATTATTTAAACCCCACCTTTGGGCTAGCATTGTAAATGTAATAGCTTCAATCTATCAAAGCTTCAATCTATCATTAGATTAAAGCATTGGCCTAATTTTTACTTGTAGCTCCACACCACATACTGTGGTTGCTGCCTCACATGATCTTTTAATGAAAAAGCATTTGGAAAACTCTTTAACAGAGAGGCAGTTACAGCTCAGATAGTGTCAGATCATCTGACATTATCCTGGGCTTCTGAAACTTGCTGTGGAAAACTGAAAATAAAACCTGTGAGATATTCAGACTGTCAGAGGATAGTTACATGCTTGTATGTATATATAATCTATATAATCTAGAAATCTTGGCATGGAGCATTAGTAAAAGCTACTAATTAAGAACCAGAACAGGAACTGGAAACAAGAAATACAGATACACATATAGATAAATATATGAATACATTATGTATTAGCAAATACATGTAAAAATAATCAGAAATGAAACTTCCGAATAATCAGTTTTTGTATTTTAAATTTAACTCAAGAAAAAGTTTAATCAGAAGTATCTTAGGCACTTTTGAACTCTGCTTGACAGGCCCATAGCATATCAGTTCGCTGGGAAATGCACAACAATTTAATTTTCTTGAAATCTTGAAACAATTTCACATGGAATGTTATCACGCCCAGTATGTATTTGTTTGGTGTACCGAATAACATAATTTCTCCTTCCCCACCTC
>JANHZT010008895.1:158041-168261 GCA_032468215.1 Stegonotus admiraltiensis | reverse complement strand
GCTTGGCTGTCTTAGGAATTCTGAGAGTTGAAGTCCACAGGGTGTGAAAGAGCCAAGTTTGCCTACCACTGCCCTAGGAAGCAGGTTCTGGTAAACTACTTCTGGTATCTTGCCAAGAACACTCCAGGGACCTGGCCAGACAATCTCCAGGAGTCAACACTGACTTGAAGGCACAAAAAAACAATGGGAGGAACGTATTCCATACAGATCATGAACTAAATGCAAACAAATGTGCCTATTTATTAATTTGCATTTTATTGCTATAAATAATCTCATTTAATTGAGATTTAATAGAATTTTCATTTAACACTAGACTTCTACATAACTATATTATGTAGCAGTATGTGAAAGTTGAATTTATCTTTGGAATGTTATTCTTGTTATAATTAGAGAAGCATACATATATGCTAAATTTTCTTCCATTTTTGCCATCAGATTTCCTTTTGCAATTATGAGACCTAATCATTTAAAAAACAGAGGAGTCCCCAAAATTGCTAAGAACATGTTTTGCTCCAGGAAAAAGATTTAATGACAATTTTGGTTATTTTGGCTAGTACTTTGATACAGCCGTGTAATATAGTGTAAAATATATATTTTGCCTAGGAAAGCAATACATAAACTTGGAAACCAATGTGATATATTTAATAGACTATTACATTAAGATTTGGGAAATCCAAGTTTAAATATCCACACTATTGCAATACTCAGAAAATCACACAATATAATAAAAAAATACACTAATACTTTTGATTAAGTTGTTAGAGTGAGAAACGCCTCTCTTAGGCATGAAAGCTAGGAGAGTGACTTGGGCCAGTCTACTGTTTCTCATCTCTAGGAGGATAGATAAAATTTATTTCATAAAATAATCAGATGACAAGATAAATCAGGACATATATAAACTAAACATAATGCAAAAATTATACACCCACATAATGCAAAAATTGAAAACCTTTGAAAAATTGGTAACAATTTCCCAAACAAAAATTGAAAAAATTAGTTTAGAAAGGGCCTAGCTGGGAACAATATAGCGAGAAAAGTCTTGCACTCTTCTGTACACAATAGAATTCCTTATGCCACAAGGCTCATAATTCTCAGTTTGGATAACTTAGAACTGTGTTGCTTGAGGTCAAACCTAGGTATTGCATACAAAATTATATGTAGTAATGTTTTACCTGTAAATGACTTTCTGTTTTAATCGCAATAATACGTGTGCGAACAACCACTTTAAACTCAATGTAAATTGTTCTAAACTTGACTGTAAAAAGTATGATTTCTGTAATAGAGTTGTCAAAATCTGGAATGCTCTACCTGATTCAGTTGTTTCAGCTACAAATTTTCACAATTTCAGTCACAAATTGACTTCCGTGGACCTTACTTCATGCTTAAGTGGTCAATAGAGGGGGTGTGCATAAGTGCCTATCATCCCTGTCATTGTATTTTTATTCTCTTATTCTTGTTCTCATTTTTGTTTTACAAATTCCAATAAATAAATAAAATAAATAGCAACTGAGTCAGGAATTTGGTGTAAAAAGTTTGAAAGATGCATGGATTCATTCTCTACCTTTTATATAGAGGAATCTTAGAATGACTGAAAAGCTTTTTTGAACTCATACAACCAACACACTGAGATATTTATTCCAGGAGTTTTGAAAGGCAATACCTAAATATTTAAAAAAAATACCACCTCACATGCTTGATTTTCTGATCTTTTGTTACTCAAGCTTCCTGTATTTTAGAAAAATCATTATTTTGGTCTTCTAGAAGTCTGGGCAAGGTGATTTTTACTGCTGTAAGACACAAAGCTTTTGAGGGCATTTCTAAGGCTATCTGGGTCCTTGAGATAATGGCTGTATCATCTGCATAAAGCCAAAGAGGAACAAGTGGATGGAAGTTTGGATCTGAGAATTCTTTGCTAATGAGTTGATGCATATAGGTTGAATAGAGAGGGAACTAAAATACATCCCTGCCTGACTTCCCTGGGTAAAAGGAATGTGTCTGAAATTAGACCTTGTGGATCAAATCTTATTCTGATCTTAGAGTTTTGATATAACTTCCAGGTTGGGAACTATATCCTCAAGTGAATGCCCAACTATCTTTTTAGTTGAATGTTTTATAAAAAATAAATTATGCTTTGATTGTCAACTTGCAAAACACTTTACATTAGTCTTACTAAAACCACATATTGATGACAGTGTTTTTTACCCAACTTTTGTAAATTAAAATGAAAAATATATTCATTACAGCATCTAAAAATGAAAAATGGTATTGATGCATTTGACAGCTTCCCCTTCATAAGTTAGAGAAAGTGTTCCTTCCTGAAAAGAATGGAAGTTGTCTTCAGTTCTGACATTTTATCTTCCAAAGATCTTTGTGAGTATTATTTAATATTGACCAGCTGTCCATGTGGAAAATCTAGTTTGGCTATAAAATATATTCTATTTGCCCAACTTTGATCTGACTTCATGCTGTTTTGCTAGGCTGAAAACCTCAAGACAACAACACACCTATGTGCATACATTAGGGGTGTGTGTGTGTGTGTGTGTGTTTATAAAGGGATGTGACTCATGTCTGAATTGGTATATTCATTCATGCAGGAATGCAACAGTATAAAATGTAAGTTCCTTGGTTTTTCCCCTTTTAGACCTTCCTTTCAACTTCCTCCCTGGGCACTGTAGAAAGCTGCCCTCGTTAAAACAACATTCTGCACTATAGGGGAAGAGTTAAATAATGGATTTTTTTAGTTCAAAGCCAAATCTGGTTTTATGGCATAATGTGTGGTTGAATTTTTATTGGTGTCTCTATTTTTTCATTCGTTATTGTTCTTTCTTTGCTATACTATTTGTATATTAATATTCTGTAAAGACTTTGGATGCTAGTGAACTAATCCAACAAGTGCAGTGTTTCATGTAATTATATGCTTAAGTATTATTAAAATTAATGGCAATTAAATATATTTAAATCAGAGATGAAATTGAAGCCTCTATTGGCTACATCTCGCGCCCCATCTCCTGATTTATAATTTGTCTTTGTCATCTTGTTTGGAGTTTCAGGGTGGCCTCACTAGAAAGCTGCTGACAAATATTTTTGGTGTGTGTGTGGTAACTGGAAGAACAGAAGATACTAATTTGTTAAACTAACAATAAACTTCTTTGTAAGCATTATTACAACTTCAACAATACATTCAGATCACGTCTGTGATTGTCAGCCCTCCTGGGTAAACCAGACAGGAAACACTTGACTAGATGAGCAAAATCTACTTTATTTGTATGGTTACATTAACAAATCTCGCAAGTCTGAAAGCACAAAACTTCTCACTGCCACTTTTCTCTGCTTGATCTTTTAGGATGGGCCCTTTCTAAGTTTCTTTCTTTTACTGTGAAACTACTGGGAGCTCCTGCCTCTCTTGTCTGATTGTTTACTAGGCAGCATCTCCCCCTCCCCTTTCACCAAGGTCATTCCCACATTCCATTTCAATGATTCAGACAGAATAATACATTTTCAGAAAATAATAGAGAAGCTGTTGTATGTTTTCGGGAGCACCTTATAATTTTTAACTGTGATATAAAACCTTGTGAATATGTCATTTTTCACATTAATCCATCTTTTTTTTTGCTACTTCTATTATTTTAATTCATATTATAGGTAATTCTCCTAACCCTCCGCGATTACATTTCTGAGTTCTGTAATGGGTTATGTAAATGTAGAATTATTATTTTCAAATTAGGCAGATCTAGACATTTTAATTTGTCATAGCAGCAGGCCTAAGGCCATTACCTTATATTAGCTTTCCTAGAATTTAAAATACTATGTCATGGGATCCATTTATCTGGAATCCTGGAGGTTTTGAGTGTCATGTTACAGAGTACTGCTTTAAATTGTTAATTTCATATACATATTCAGTTATCTGCTTTTAAGTAGTGGATTCCTTAAAGAAAGGAAAAAGTGTGAATGAACATACGAACAAATGAATGAATGAATGAATATAGACCAAGTCTTTCCCTCTCCCTTTTAACCATCTCACTGTTGTGTGGCCTGTAGACAATGGGGAATATAATAGAAAACATGTGAGAGAACTAAGTGGTTATTTTCATGAGTTACTTTGAGCATAATTTTGAGAAAAGCATAGACTATCATTTCTTAAACATTTTTTCCCTCAGTATCTTTTAAAAGGATGGCGTATGCAAAAAGATCTTATGCTTGGATGAATTGTATTGATCCATTTGCTGCCGCTACCATTTTTTGTGATTGGTTGGTGAGATTTTAACACTGTATTATTTTTCTACATAGGCTGGCAAATAATTTTGATTTTAAAAGACCCCTGAGAAGGTCTTGAGGGACCCCAGAGGTGCTGGGAAGATACTTTAAAAATCACTGGCATAAACAAAAAAAAGTCCACATTTAATTATTATTATGTCAATTTGATATTTTCTTGAAATTCAAAAACAATATGCCTTTTTGTAAAATATATCATGGTGATGATGCGGAATATTTCTGTTCCATGTCTTTCATTTCCCTGTAAATGTTTGAAGTTATTTCAGACATGAAGAGAAAGGCATACCTAGATGGATGAAGTCTTCTTGTTGAAGACTTAAACGTTGTTGAACTGATCTTCTTCCCTGTCTGAAATAAGGTGATTACAGGTGTTTAGTGGTAACATTTGATGAGGGTATTGGGCAAGCTGAATATCCAAATATAATGCAGTGTTTTATTGTTAAGGGGTAGAATAGAATGGCTTAATATGAAACAATGCTTACATAGTATTAAAGTGGTTGATTTATAGATGTATTACAAGAGAGATCTTCTTAAGATTCTCTATAATACCCATGATACCCTTTCACAGGATCTAGGATTGGGAAGCTTTTCTGTTTTAATTTGATGTTCTTTCCCCGGATTTATTTGAAACACACTTTATTTTACTTTCCCTTTTCATTTATGATATTTTCCCATTCTATACCGTAGATTGGTGTGTACTGACAAATACATCCTATTGTTTCTTTCTATAACTTTCTGATTCTGACTCGTTTTATACTGCAGTTGAGCAGAACATTTTAATTCTAATTGGTGCCATTTTCTTGTCCAAAACTAGTTAAAGGAACATGGTATTTAGTGTAGGTCTTACACTGCATTTTGGTTGACAGTTTGGTTGATAAGCAATGCATTTCTTGACATGACTGTCAATTTCTATCCATTAGGCTTGTTTTTGTTTATCCATATAGTCTGCTTTATTCTTTACATACTTTTCAAGCCTTAGTCTTGTCACTTCAAACATGTCCCTCCATTTTTCATACTGGCATTAAAGGGACTTTTGCCAAATCAAAGCCTTTTAGTATAGTTGGCATCCATAAATGTATTAATATACAATAAATAAGTATATAAGATTTCTTATAAGAGATGATATAAGCACACAGAAGTTACTCCAAATTCAAATACTGAAAAAAAAATCCACTATTTTATTGACTGTAAGAACGAATAACAAAAATTGCTATGACAAGATTTGATTTGCTGTTACAAAAGAGTAAGTATAAGAAGCGTGATGCCTTCATGTTTCTTCATATGCTTCCCTGTTCCTCTTTGTTTAAGGAAAGAAATAGAAACATCTGGTAGTGTTTACAGCAAATAATAGTTTTCAATGTTATATGAATCTGGGAAACTATGGATTATATTATGTCAGTGATTTGTGTGAACTATGTTCACACTTCAGGCTGTGTGCATATGATAAAAATAAAACAAAAAACCTTTATTACAGGTTAACCTTTGGGCCAAAAAGCAGAACAAGAAAATACATAATTTGAAATTATTAATAAAACTTTTTAAAATGCAATAGTGTTACATAAAATACATTATTATAGTTACTGTAGTACAAATTCTGTGAGGTTGCATGTTTGTGAGATGAGCAGCTATATGAATTAGTTTAAAAAAATAAATATATAGCAGGAACAATCACCAAAAGTTTTGGTAAATTTCAATTGTAGGTAGGACAGCTGAATGATGGCACAAAATGAGGCAACCTGGAAAGATATGTCAGGATCCAAGTCAGGCAGAAGCACTTACTGTACTTGCCTGGAGAAACCATGATCATGAAGGTCAGATATTCCACATGTAAGCTATGTTTAAAGTCAGCTCCATTCAAAAGAACAAAAAATATGAATCAGTGGGAGTTGAAATACATTTCCCATTTCAGTAGAAATATTCATGCGTGATATAGTGGTTAATTTTATACTATGTTGCAAAAGGAGCATTAACAACAGAAGGACTGGTTGAATAATACTACTTTGGCTCTCTTGAGGTTGAAAAATCTGATAGAGAAAGATAAGAGGCACAGAAGCCACATTGGTAACCAAATTATTTAATCTTGTTTCTTATATTCAACATAGCATTCTTTACCGAGGCAATTCTGCTACTGTTTTGACCTAGTGCTCATTTTTAATTTCCAACCTAGGAACAATAAAATATAATAGTATCTAGTAATACTTAAAATAAAAATTATTTCTCTGACCTTTCTGCAATTCAGAAGAATATTGCTGACAATGTACAAATGTTATAGCCAACCTTCTGTCTCTTTGGGTTATTTCTGTTCACTTATTATGGGATGCTGATTGTAGTGACAGCTATATATGAAATTGGAATTAAGATTCCACCGTGGGGAGCATCTATTAAAATATAGCTATGAAACAAAAAAGGTAAATGTATATTATCCTGTAGCATCTGATTACTTTTTAGCATCTCATTAACATTCCCTGTGTGCAAAACTGATAGAAACTCTGTGAAGTGAAATGGAAATGTGGATAATCTGTCTCTATGTGGATTAGACAGAAATATGCAGTTTAATTATACACAAGCAATTTATCTACAGCATATGACATAAGAAAGTGATGGTATATAAAATCCCACGGTGTTAGAATTAAATTATTCACATGATATCTCACCTTTTATAAAATAGTATAACTTTCTGAAGATCTATAACTGCTTTGCATTTTGTTAGCTACTGATTTGATGCAAGAAACAATTTAGCACATACACATAAATCTGAACTCTTTATACGACTAAGAGGTTTTTTAAAAAAATATTGCAATGTTTCACACTTTGGGTTTTTTTAGGGGGGATGTAAAACAAAGAAAATGTTAGGGAACAGACATTTTCTTCCCAAGTGGAAACAAATTCTTTGGAATGCAATCACACTCTCATTTCACAAGTTTAACAAACACTTGGGGAGTAAAACATTCATTTGACCTTACAACTAACATTGAATACCTTGTCTTGTCTTTCACTGTTTGGAGTACAGATGTCAAGTTTCTTTCTGCAGATAGAAATACAGCTATAGTTTTAATGAAAACAAAGATCTCAAATGCTTAGCATAAGAAGCATCTGCAGAGAGGCCAAGGGGGCAAATGAGAACATCATAACTCATGATAGAAGCTCCACCCCTTTTGTACATGTGTCCTAATGTTGTGTGCACATATGAAAGGATTGGAGCTTATGCCATGAAACTGCTTTCATCATTTTTATTAAAGCATTAGATCCAATGGATATCTCTAGTCAGGGATATATGTTTATGAAGCTTGCATAAATACCCTCTGTCGTCTTTCTTTGCTTTTTTAATGAACCCTAACTCCATAACGATAGCTATGGAGAGGTTCTGAAAATGTTATATTGTGTCACCTCATTTATTGTGCAATTTTTTGAGGGACATTTGATCTTGCTTGAAGAAAGAATAGAGAAGCACCTGATTTTAAAATGATGTCTCTTCCACCAGGCTATTTATAATGGAAGCTATTACTTATGCTTGAATTCAATTACAATACATTTTATATTTACATTATTTAATATTACTATTTTCCTTGCTGTTTCTCTTTCTGCATCTTTTAATCTATGCTTTTTAATTCTAGGTACCTAAATTAAGAACTCCCTTTGTTTCTTCTTTATTTTAACTATACGTTCATTCTGGGTCCTATCACAGAATGCAGTTTGAAGATGTAATTCCTTTTTTAAAGTTCGTTTTTCAAACCTATTCCAAGCAGCATAACTTGGCTGCAAGTCATGTGCTCAATTTTCCCCCCCAATATCGGTAATATTAAATGTTTTCTTTCTCTTCACATGCCATTCCAATGTATAAATATAAAAGACACCCATATCCTAGCAATTTCAAAAATGGTAAAGTGTGATTATTCTTTGTAATTGCTGAGCATAGATCATATCACAGTTTTTCTTGCTGCCAATTAAATATTGCCATTCATATATCAGCAATCCTCAAATGTTTATTTAACTGTGTCAGTAGAGCAGCTTCCATTAAGTCTCAGGAAACAAAGAAAACAGACCGAGGATTGAAATATGCCTACCAGAACTTTTAATATGCACCTTCATCAGAGATTTCTAAAACATATCAAGGGGGGGGGGACATTTTACTAGCTAGCTTATTAAGCAAGCCTTGAGCAATCAGTGTTTGCCAGGAGATTATACCTTTGTTTCTTCATCACTCATCAGATACCATTACTGCCAACAAAATCAGAGGCTGTTGTGAAGAAATCCTCTGTAAAATTTTGAAATGAACTTTTTTCTCTGGCCGCTTGCTTGATATACAGCAGAGCCAAAACTAACCAAGTTGTCTTTTAGATAGTGGCATTAAATAAATGCAATTTTAATAGAATGATTAAAAAAATTAAAATTACCCCAAGTGGCATGAATATATAGAACAGATTTAACAGACTTTCTAACGGAGTTGAATCTAGATAACCACAACAATGTATAAATATCTACTTAGAAAGTGTATTATTTCTGAATATACATGTGTAAAATTAATTGTTAATTACATCTATTTGAAGTTATACCATAACTAATTTTGTATTTATTTCAACCCAATGTAGGTATAACTACCTTAATTTGAATCTAATTACTTGGTTAGTAATACAGTTAATATTATTGACATTAGTAATAATAATTTGATTAGTAAAAATGGATTGCTGCACATGGTACAATAAATCTAATTTGTAGTGGGTTCCTGAAGTTAATATGAATGCAGCACAGGATTAAATGATACTGAGTTTGGTAAACCTTAATATTTGGCATGTGCACTAACGTTGTACATGAGCTTATGCCATGAAACTGCTTTCATCATTTTTATTAAGAACCTTAGATTAAGAATGAAATATTTTGAAATGCACAAGATGTATATGTAGCATATTAAACCAAATATGTTTCTTCCAGGATTGTGTGGCAACTAAGATATCTGAACAATCCCAGAAAAAGTGTAATGTGCTGTAGAGTTGGAGAGAAGGTTAACATTAGTGCCCCTGTGTACTCCAAAGCACCTTTTCATAATCAAATCTGAAATGCTATATATACAGCCTGCTTGATACCAGTCTGTGGATGGTATCTGAGCATAATTTATTAGTGTGTAAGACTACATAAAGTCAGTGAAGTTTGTATGTCAAATATGTGAGATATATAAAAACATGCAACTAATGGCCATTAGAAAAGGGCTATTATGTTGCTTTTGGGTAAACTAAATGATATTAAAGTACAAAACCTTAATCTGGCACAAGAGTCATAGCACTGAGTGTTAAAAAAATCATATTTTTGAGATGTCATGAAAACAAAATAAGTTGCCAACTCTGCCCCAGCTGATGACTAATGATCAATTAGCAAGAAAAGAATATTAATTAGTGGAGTGTCAGAAAATCAGATGTGTTGTTGGTTTATCAAAAGTGTATCAGAAGGAATAGAAAAAAATACATGTGGGATCTGACCTATTTATTATAGTGAATCATTGATTCCAAGACTGACAAATGAGCTCAGAGTGAATTGATAAATGAAACAGCAGAATTATTCCATATACAGAATACAGCATGATAGCCAACATGAAAAATACATGTTAAACCATAAACATGTTATTCCATGGGTCAGATAGATCAAAAAATTGTTGGTGCCCCAAAAATTTTCCCTATGAGCAAGCATGTAAAGTACAATGGCCTTATCAACAGTCCTGTATCAGATCTTACAGGGACATGGTGGCTCAGTAGCTAAGAAGCTGAGCTTGTCAATTGAAAGGTTGGCAGTTCAACAGTTCGAATCCCTAGTGCCGCATAATGGGGTGAGCTCCCATTACTTGTCCCAGCTTCTGCCAACCTAGGAGTTCGAAAGCACATAAAAAAATGCAAGTAGAAAAATAGGGACCACCTTTGGTGGGAAGGTAACAGTGTTCCGTGCGCCTTTGGCGTTGAGTC
>JANHZT010008895.1:126088-136609 GCA_032468215.1 Stegonotus admiraltiensis | reverse complement strand
CCCGAGCCCTCCAGAGATCATCAACCAACGCGACCAATGCCGTTTCCGTGCTGTACCCGGGTCGGAAGCCGGACTGGTGCGGGTCTAGATAGACATATCCATGTTCCTTTTTATTCTCATTAACAGATCAGTGAAAATAGACAGGACCAATCTAAGGTCTCTAATTATGACTTTGTCTACTAATTTTACTCCAATAAACTGCAACAGCCTATGTTCAGATGCTGTGGAGAAGCATGGTGAGTTCTAAAATAAGAGACAAAAACATCTGGTGATCTTCTCTGAAGCATAAAACAGGGAAGAAACAAGTGCAACACTTTATAAAGCTTGATGACATTGAAAATAATCTTAATTTCCTATTACATTCAAAACATTCAACATATGTTTATCAAAATTGGGCCATTTATGATGATCAAGATTCAATAGCGTAGCTGTATGCAGTTGGGAGGATTCATTCCGACTGCTTTTTTAAATAGGGATTTTTTAAAAACAAAAGAAGGAGCCAACATTTTATGTTTCAAATTTGCATAGTGGATACGACTAAGCAGCTGGAAATTTTAGTATTAAACATTCATGGGGAAGACTGATGAAACAGTTTCTCTGTTAAGAGAGAAGAAGAATCTGACACCATGGAATAATCCAGGATCATGATAATATGGCATAGCATTTTCATTTAAAAAGACTCCTTAATAAATTTATATGGTATTTATTATTGTTTTCAGTTGATAAAATATTAAAATGAAATTAGATTTAAATTATGAGAATCAGTTTAATCTAAATCATTCAGGAGGTTTTGAGTCACATATTAAATGCTTTGACAGATATTTCCATATGGGAATATTATCCTTGTTTCAAATATATAGAAGGCTGCCAGGAAAAAGATGTGAAATACTTTCCAGATATATATATATATTTTAAATGACAAGTGTGCATATCTATGGCTGTGTTAAATTTCCAAACTGATTTTTAAAAAGGCCTCCAGAAATCTGTTATTAAAACATCATATTGGTTGCCCAAGGTGACCTGGACAGGGGTGGGTCCTACTTACCTTTACTACCGGTTCGCAACGGGAGTCCGCGTGCAGATTATGATGTCAGGCAGGTGGGCGGAGCCTCCTGCCACTTTTACTACCGGTTCTAAAGAACCGGACAGAACCAGGAGCAACCCACCACTGGACCCAGAGCATACCTACCCTCCAAGAACCTGTAGGGTAGGTGCTCCTGCAAATCATTTGTTCTTACCCTTCAAGATCACTCATTTATATATTTAGTCAATCTATAAAATTAAAAACTTTAGCGAGTCCCCCATGATATAGAAAGTGAGTTTTTGAGGCTAGCTTCATTCTAATCCTTACATTTTGAAAGTGTATTCTAAAATTAGGACCATAAGTTAGAGAACATACTGTAGATAGTACCCTGATAAAATTTATATAAGGAATGTTTATAAAAATGGGATTTAACGAGTGAACAATAGAATCTATGGGGCATGACCTATAATATATTGTTTAGAAATTGATACTTTTTGCAGCACAAGTTGATAATCTAAGTTACATGTAACCATGAATCTCTTGTATGCATTTACTCAGTACCCATGCCAATTATAGATTCCAAAAGTTACGTTTAACATCATTTTCATGTGGGAAGCTCATGAACATTACATTGCAAACTTTAAAACAGATTTAACATGTTTTTTTATTTAAAAATTCATTTCTCCTGCTCTCAAAAAAAGCAGGGAAAAGATTAATTTGGCCTTGTCCACATGGCTGAAAGAACCATATCTACTTTGCTTCAGTTTTGGCTAACTGATGCACTCCTCTACAAAACTTCTCAGTGCTCTCTTGAAATGTGCTGATTGATTATCTTTTGGTGTGTTGCAGAAAAATTACATTTTGTTTCAGCAATCTATAACTCTTCAGCTGACATTTTCTGTTGTAATTACAGATCTAAATTCATAACCTAGTGCTGGGGATGAAATATCCTAGAATGTAGCATTGAAATATACTTTCTTTCTATGGGCCACAGATTACTTTTGTGAGCAACTTAGTTGTAAAGAAGCATCATTTTTCCACAATTTCAATTAGAGTGGGGTGAGTTACAAGTTTGGCTTAGTTTTTGAAGAAGAAATATGGTGTACAATGTCAAAGCAAAGATGGAAGCAAAAAGTAAATGAAGATTGTGACTAGTAATAAGGGAATCAAGTAATGCATGGGAAGTATCGGAAGCTACCGCATTCTTGTTCATACACTGCACATCTTTTTTTCATGTGGATAGCACTGAGGTTTATGGAGAAGCATCTCTAAAGTTTAGTATCTTAGACAGAGTACAGGTAGTCCTTGAGTTACAACCACAATTGAGCCCAAAATTTATGTTGCTAAATTAAACATTTAAGTGAGTATGCCCCATTTTATGACTTGACTTTCCACAGTTAAGTGAATCACTGCAGTTGTTAAGTTAGTGCCATGGTTGTTAAGTGAATCTGGCTTTCCTCCATTGAGTTTGTTTGTCAGAAGGTCGCAAAAGCTGATCACATGACCCCCAGGGCACTGCAACCATCATAAGTATGAGTCAGTTTCCAAGGGCCTGAATTTTGATCTTATAACCATGGAGATACTGCAACAGTTGGAGTAGTAGTTCACATTGCAACAAGTGTGAAAAAAGATCATAAGTCAGTTTTTTTCAGTGCCGTTGTAATTTTGAATGGTCACTAAATGAACTATTGTAAATTGAGGACCACCTGTACATTAAAAAGTATAACCCAAGTCCATCATTTGATTTGTCAACATCCTTTTTGTGATTTCCAGCATGTCACCTTTGATAGGACCAAGGTATGGGCTCTTTCTGCATTTTGAGGTGTTCAGGTCATGCAGATAAACTCCAAAATAGTCTGTGTTTCTGCGGCAGTTCAGTGTGGTCTGAAAACTGCAGCTGTTATTCTCATGACAATCATAAAGACTGTAGGACCCTCCTGGACAAAAAAAGCATTTAAAAAATGACTTTGGGAGCTGGTTAATCTTTTCTCTGACATTTAAAAATAATATTTAGGTTATTCTTTAATTTTGACATCTGCTTTTCAAGTTTGTCTCCTTTGTAAGCAATTCTTCAGTCCCAATAACCAGCTTTGATCTCTGTCTCTGTCAGGTTTTTATAAATTTCTACTTTTTGATCCATGGCTCACCTAACAGATTATAGCTGTTAACTTAACCCTTGCAAAGAAAAAGCAGCTGTACTCATGACTGCTAGTTGTCAGTGCTTTTTTTCCTAATGTATGGCAATCTTCATTATTTTAACAAAAAGAGACACTTCATCAAAATGTCTCTTACAATTCCCAGCAGTTGTGCCTTGAGCATTTAATAATATCTTCCACGTCCCAATAAAAAGCAAAAATGTAAACCCTTAGCACGTTTTTTCTTTCTATTTTGGGATTTGGGGGATATTGAAACAAGTCTACTTTTGTTTCAGAAATTTGACATAGCAGTAGATGACAAAGAAACGTGAGTATTTTGAACATTAGAAAGCTAAATAGTCAGGTTTTTCCCCCTTTTATGTTGCCTTGGAACATTCTGCTGATTTGTTGGGGTGATCTTTTTTTTAACCACTCTTTTGCAAAGCCTGGGTCTTATACTTGAAAGGGCAGGGAATATTTCCTGCACAGGGAGAGAATTATTTTGACTTATCCCTCCAATGATTCAGCATGTGGATTAGCAGTTACTCCTGTTCAAAAGGTAGGTCATCCATCATTGCCAATTCATATATCCATATACTGCAAATTTACAATCTGGCCACCTGCAGCAAGGCACCCAGCTGAAGCTTTTTGAAAAGAGTAGAGCATGCAGATAGCAATACAGCTGTGCTCCTTTTTTTTTTTTGATCCTTATTTATTTGGTGTGTTTTTCTTGTCTGTCCACATATTTGCAATGCATAGAGACACACCATTTAAAATTGAGATGAAAGAATTCAGGGAAAAATGAGCTTTGGGTACAAACATAACTTTCATGAACCTTGTGGAATGGATCCATAAACATGAATTGATGGTCATAATGTCAACTCTCTGAATGAAAGAGCCTTACAGAAGGCATAATCTTCTGATACTAAAACAAAGTCTGACTGTAGCCACATTAGGAAATACTGTTCAACTAGAAGGGTTGAAAAATCTTCCCTAGTGAACTGTCAATGTACTGCTTCATTACTGCTGACTTAAATTCACTGGTTCCTTTCAGCCAGCAGGAATGGCTGAAAAAAGACAAGAAGGCTTGGTTCTTGTGGTCTGTTCATCTGTTTGCACTGCCAGAATTTTCAGTCATTCTGATCTAAAATGATATTATGGAAGTCACCAATTACTTGATTGCCTGTACATTATATATATGATAATCTGCAATGTACTTGAGAATAAATTCAACTATAATTAGTAGGCTTATTGCCTTAGAATTCATTTCTTGCCATTTATGACTGGCATAGTCTTGGAGGATTTTAGACAAATGCAGATAGTCCTTGCATAGCAACCACAATTGGGACCAACCGCGTAAGCACCACAGTTACTAACCCAGGGCTGTCAAACTCGTAGCCCACGGGCCAGATGCATCACATGCTGGCCACACCCATGCCCAGTTTAGCAAAAGGGAAATAAGTCCCAATACATCATGTGATGCGGACGTGACGACACGAGTTTGATACCCCTGCATTAACCAAACATCCCATGACTTCAATGGGCTTATGATCTCATTTCTCTATCTGTTGTTGAGCAAACCACAGTGGTCATGAAATGAAACATCATGTGATAACAACTGATGACTTTATTTCCATAGAGTTTTCTATAAACTCTGCTTGTCCCAAACAGTTGCAAAGCAGCAAATGGTGATCACATGACCACAAGATGCTACAACAGTTGTAAATGTGAGGAATGTTCCCCAGACTATTAGTTACATAAGTATACATCGAACAGCTACTTAATGAGGTAGTCGGTAAGTGAGGACTACCTGTACACCACATGCCAGTTTGATAATGCTATAATGAAAGAAATTGCCTAAACAGCAGTCTTGTAGACTTTCGAAAAAGTTCTTTAATGGCCTTACGAGATGATATCTTCAGGACTGTGCTTTTAAATTTCTTTAAATTGCCCTGACTTAAAGATAAATAATTATTTGAAATACCTAACTTCTAGTTCCAGAGTAATTCTGCTAAATACTGTAGCAATTAAGTCACTACTAGCATTTGAAAATGCGAAATGTGAAAATGCATTTGTGAAAATGCATTTGTGAAAATGCTCTAGCATTTTCACATTTCCCATAATTCTAAACTTTTATTGATGTACCAATTGCTCAATATTGGTTTTTGTTCAAAATTTACTTTACATGATGGCTAATATTATGATTAATATTGTCTTTTGTTACTTTTGCTATATTTGGAAATGAGTCTCAAAGGCGTATAATTAAGTTGCATAACAACTTTCTTACAGAATTGTTTGTTTGCATAGAATTTTGGTCTTTTAAGAGTTACATAAATGATTTATTCATTATTATTTTCTAGACGAAATCTGTACATTATAGAGAACCAGTATGTTATAATAATTATGATGTTGGATTAATATTAAGAAGACCTGGATTTAACTTTGCTTTTAACCTTGAAAGTTCAGTGGCTGACTTTGCACCAATTTTTCTCAGTCCAACCCGCCACAAAAAGTTAGGAAGAAAAATTATATTATTTTCTAGGAATGTTGGGAAACAACCCCAGGGTACTTTCCATAGAATATGAATTTGTATTTTGCTTTTACATTGCAATATGACTTTGCTTGAGTAGATTTTGAAAGTTGTGCTTTTAAAATGTTGCCACTCTTATGAATATGTTAGAACTACAGAGCAAGGATATCCTGCATGCATGACTGGTGTAATCAAGTTCTGATTTATATTTTAAAATGATGAGAATTTTTGGATGGTTAGCATAGCTTTGATCAGTATTTTTGTTTTTCTGGATGATGGTTGTAATGCATAGAAAGTTTCAAGCTTTTATAAGAGAACTGATTATTATTGAAATCCATGCTACAAAAACTTGCTTTTTCTAAAGCTAAATCAAGAAAAGCTGATGAGCTCCGTTTCTTAATAAACTGCACCAACACAAACCAACACGAGTTATCCATAATTACAAGATGGAATAGTACTTTTCCCCCCCAATAATTGACTGAAATGTGAACATTGCATTTATTATATTCACTTTAATACAAGCATACAGAAATCTTTTAAAAGAAAACATGCTTAAAAATCGACAGATATCACGTTTCCCAATTTGTCTTGAAAAGTGCTATGTTTAAAAATGTTCAAATCATATTAAAGTTTTTGGCTAGGATTTACTGGTATATTATGAGCCAGAAGTCTATGCAAATTCTTCATTTCTCGTTGATTAGGTTCCTAGAAAGTCTCTTCCTCCCTTAAGCCTCTAAAATTTCCTTCCTTAAAAAACAAATTAACACTAGCTACCAGATAAATCTTCAAAATAGCATGCAGTAAAATCCTCAACTTCTAACAGTAATTGACCCCGGAATTATGGACATAAGTCATGGCAGTTGTTAAGTAGGTCACCATGTAACCGCCCCTGATTTTATGACTTTTTTGCAGTGACTGATAAACCCATTATACCCAATGGACATTTTTGGCTGGAAGTAAACACCAATTTCACCAAAAAATAATAAGCACTGTAGTCATGTGACATGGGATGCTGCAAACAGCCATAAATGCAGGATGGTTGCCAAGCTCCCAAAATACAGTCACATGATTGTAGATGGGTGTAGATGTTTGTTACAACTTTGAAACCGTGTTGTAAGTAGCTCTGGGGAAATCTGTCATAATTTTGAACAGTCACTAAACAACCGGTCAAAAGTAGAAGGCTACTTCAGTGGTGAAATCCAATTTTTTTTACTACCAGTTCTGTGGGCATGGCTTAGTGGGCATGGTGTGGCTTGCTGGGCATGGCAGGGGAAGGATACTGCAAAATCCCCATTCCCTCCTCACTCTTGGGGGAAGGATATCACAAAATCTCCATTCCCACACCACTCTGAGGCCAGCCAGAAGTGGTATTTGCTGGTTCTCCAAACTACTCAAAATTTTCGCTACTAGTTCTCCAGAACCTTCAGAACCTGCTGGATTTCACCCCTGGACTACTTGTATATGTATTTAATTTAATCTTAAATTAAAATTACATTACGTATGAGAAAAAATATAAAGAAGCAAAGATCAGCTCTTCTTGTCTATGGGGATTCTCAGAATTTCATATCATCTCTTCTTGAACCTTGAACTGGTGTAGATTTTAGAGTTGGAATAGAGAGGCTTTACCATTTATTAAATGGAACTGTGTCTGTGTGTGTTTGTACACTAGCAATAGCACTTAGACTTATATACCGCTTCGTAATGTTTTTATAGCCTTCTCTAAGCAGGTTTACAGAGTCAGCCTATTGCTCCCAACAATCTAGGTCCTCATTTTACCAACCTTGGAAGGATGGAACCTTGAGCCGGTGAGATTTGAACTGCCGAACTGCAGCGAACAGTCAGCTGAGTAGTCTGCAGTGCTGTACTCTAACCACTGTGCCACCTCGTCTCGGTTATTAAGTGGTCCTTGTTTTAAAACTTTTTTTTCCTATTCTTGTATATGTTGATAATTGTGTTATGCAGGAGAAAACAGGAAAAAAATACTAGTTTGTCACAGGTTACTGGCAATGAAAAGAGAATCTGTGTCAAACTTTCATACTTACGGAGAGAAATGCAAATCTTCTGATAGAACCATAAGAAGATAGAAAGAAGGCTTATGCTGTGCATCTGGGAGAAGTTGGCCTAAATCGTGAGACATTGTAAAAAAATTAGAATTAGAAACTGTTACATGTTTTTCTGTGAGCATACAAAAATATTGATTCAGCTTCAGAAATTTAATTAGTAGAATTGAACAGTGTGGTACTGAAAAGCATAATAAGTTTCGTTACTCCTACTTTTCCCTTATTTAAAGCAAAAAATGCTCCTCCTAAATGTTACACTTAATCGTTGATGTGTATAAAGGAATCTATATTTATATAGATATTTATATTTTTTAAAAAAATCATGTGCTAAAGCAGACCATAGAAAGCCATTTGAGTAGCAAAAATATTTCCCATGCAAACACAGTACTAAAAAATACCACTGTTTTTACCAGTAGTGTATTTATTTCATATTAAAGATGCAGGAATGAAACAGCTGACAGTACAGTTTTTCCCATGTCAAAACAGCACATGGTGCTGCATTTGGTGCTTAGTCCCACTAAAAATCTTGACAGACATGTGAAACTTCCACAAATTATTAATACATCTATTTTTATTTCTTAAATGAACATGTATTTCTCCCATCTCTCAAATTATTCAAGCATCTTTGTAATTCTCTAATAGAAGAGAATGTCTGTAGTTCAGGATTGAACTTTGAATCCTGGGTGCACTCTGAGCTTGGTTGTTTATTGCAGACTTTTCATTACCCAGCTAGGTAACATCATAAGTGTTAGTGGGTGTACGGTTTGCCGCTTCCTTTGTTGGTGGGAGTGTGGTATAACTTGTTTCAAAGTTGGATTTTGTCATTTAAGTGTCTCTGCTATTAAATAAAATAAATGTTGATTTTGCTCTATCATCAGATTGCAACTACTTTTCCAGAAAACAAAAAATTGTAACTAATTCTGGCAAGAATTCATTTATGCTTAGATATAGTTGAGTAGAAACTATAGGTAGGTATAAGTGATGGAGTGGTAGTTTGTTGCTGGAATTATTGTGGTAAACACCCATGAACCTAGTACAAAGCAACGGTCTTAAATCCATTTATGAATAGTGTTTTTGCAAGAGAACAAAGATTTTTACAGGAGAACAACAATTTTCCTGACAATTATGTATGACACCTTTTAGCATTTTGTACTGAAGCCAGAAAGTGTAAATGCATCACAGTGTTTTTTGAATCAAGATAAATTATTGTGATATCTTTATAAACTGTGTTTATCTTGGATCTCAACACAAGTAAATGTGATGATTAGCTGCTCAGGATCATATAATGTCCTGAACACAAGATTAAGATTCTGTTTAAAAGAACATTTCAGTGAAACACATGGCATTTCAGTAAACATATATTTTCTAGTATAAACTGATCCTAAGAACTGACAGACTTTTGGCTTATATTAAAATTAAACTTCCAAGTGCCTTCCAACTGGTAGATTGTAATATATAAAACCTTACGTAATTTGCAATCTTGTTCAAACCACTGGTGAGATAATCTTAGAAGATTGATAACTCCCAATTTCCACAATGTACATATCACAGAAGTTTATTCTTATTTAAAAATTTTAAGCCACCTTTATTATTTTTATAAATAAGTTGAGGCAGCAAACATACATAATGCAGTTTCCTCCCTTTATTTTCTCCACAATAACAACACTGTGACGTGGGCTGGGCTGGGAGAGAGTAACTGGCCCAAAATCTCCCAGCTTTCTTTCATGAGACATGGTGGTGCAGTAATGCAGGCTGGCTGACTGCTCACTCCAAGAGTTCGATTCTGAACGGCTAAAGGTTGACTTGGCCTTCCATCCTTCCGAGGTTGGTAAAATAAGGAGCCAGCAACTCTTACACTGCAAAAACATATGGACCTCAAAACTTGACCAGGGTAAATCAATAGATGCAATTTATATAGACTTCTATAAACTTTGATTCAGTGGTACACGACAAACTACTTCTAAAACTAAAATCTTATGGCATTTCTGGATTCCTGCATAAGTGGATAGCTGCGTTCCTATCAAACAGGCAACAAGTAGTCAAAATAGGGAACGTCTTATCTAACCCTGCACCTGTTAACAGTGGTGTCCCCCAAGGTAGCGTTTTAGGACCCACACTCTTTATACTTTACATAAATGACCTTTGAGATCATATTATAAGCAACTGTGTTCTCTTCGCTGATGATGTAAAACTATTCAACACCACTGACAATGCTGCTACTCTACAAAAAGACCTTGACTAGGTGCCAGAATGGTCAAACAATTGGCAACTCCAAATCTCAACCAACAAATGCTCTGTCTTACACATTGGCAAAAAAAAACAGAACACAAAATACAAGCTGGGTGGATATGACCTAGCAGACGACCCTCACTCTGTCAAAGACCTTGGAGTACTCATCTCAAATGACCTAAGTGCCAGAGCTCACTGTAACATCATTGCTAAAAAAAGCATTAAGACTTGTTAACCTAATCTTACATAGCTTCTTCTCCAGTAATATTGAACTGCAAACTAGGGCATAGAAACTTTTGCCAGACCAATTCTTGAATACAGCTCATCTTTCTGGAACCCACACTGCATATCGGACACTAATACAATCGAACGAGTCCAGAGATATTTCATGAGAAGAGTCCTCCACTTCTCTGCTTGCCACAAAATACATCATCATCATCATCATCATCATTATTATTATTATTATTTAGATTTTTATACCGCCCTTCTCCCGAAGGACTCAGGGCAGTGAACAGCCAACCAATAAAAACATACCATATAAAA
>JANHZT010008895.1:85352-96739 GCA_032468215.1 Stegonotus admiraltiensis | reverse complement strand
CATGGCTTGCATAAACTGCTCCTGCCCCTTTCAAAATAGCCACCCAGCACTTCCCTCAGGCGCTCAGGGCCGGCAACAGGCTCTTCTTCCGAGAAGGTGGGGGGAGAGAGGCAGGCGCGCCCTGAGGTGGCTTCTCTGATACAAAGGACTCAAAAAAACCCACTATTCTCATGCAAGATCCCTGTCAGCCCTATTAGTTTGTAAAGAAATATGCTGTTTTGTTTTTCAGATGGATACTTTGGAATTTCTGGGAGATGAATTTAGTGGAATGGCTAGATGTCCTTATGATGCAAAGCATGCCAATGTCGCACTGTTTGCAGGTAACATAAAAGGATAAAAATATACTCTTTTATAATGAGGTGCTTAGAGAGTACAATTATCGCTCCTTCCTGAGATATGTTTATGGGTAGTAGGGGGTGGAATTATCCATTTGTTGGGTATCACATGGCTTAAACTAATTAGCTAATAGTCAAACAAATAAACATGGGATTCTCACTTCTGAATATATTCATTTTCTGTTGTATACTTACAGTGGTAAATTATATTAACATAACTTTGAATTAGAGTAGGCAGAAAATTATTTCATAAGATACAATACTTTATCTCAACTGTTAGGATAACAAGCTACTATATGTGGCTTCTACTCTTTCCTGGATAAAATAGAAAGGAGAAGAAAGGAGAAACCTGGTGAGATTGAGCTTCTTGATGTTTTGTTGCCAGCTGAGGCAAAGGAGGAGGCTGAAGTGACAACTGTGGATTTAATCATGATGTATTATGCATGCAAAGAAATGCAATTAAGTCTTAATTCTTTTTGCAGTGGTTTAAAAATATGAGTATGTGTTAGCGGGGTTAATTTGAGCCATTGATTATAGAATGATATTTTAGAATTTTGTTCTTTATAGATTTTAGATTAAATTGTTTCATTACTGAAATTCTGTTAGCATCAACCCTTACAATCCCATGTCAAAATAGCCATAAAATATTCAGCAATATTATGGAAATTACTTTGAATAACTATTCAAACTATTTTTTTTTTACAAAGCCTTGCTTTATTGTAGTGTAACAGAATGTCAGAAAGACCTTGGGAGATGGAATGAAGACATACAGACTGAGGAGCAGTCAGACAAAGAGAGAGAATAGCCTGCAGCTGAAGAGTGGGCAGAGCAAAAAGTTCAGAAGGGACCCTCCCTAGTTTATTGGGCTGTAAAAGAGATGGAGGAGAATTGTACTTTCAGTCTTCCAATATTGATGTCAGCTTTACCAGTAGAGCAGATAGGAAACAGATAAATGAATTCTACTTTATTATAAAGCTCCATTAATAGAATCTTGTAAATCTAAAAGTGTAAATCTCCCACTGTCTCTTTTACAGTCTGAGAACTTAGAGACAGTCTCTTCTGGGTTTCTTTCTCCATTGATTAAAACAGCTGTGGACTACACCATCTCTTATTTGACTGTTACCTAAGCAGAATCTCTTCCCTCTGTTTCCCAAGGTCTTTCCCACATACCAATACAGATAGCCAGTGCTGCTGCACTTGAATTATAAAAAAATATATTAAGCCACAAAAAAATGTAATGTGGAAAGTTGAATCTATTTCCATTGTACTCCCAATCTTGATATTGTTAATTTACTTACTGCTCATATAGCCTTCTTCAATCTGGCACAGATGTATTGGACCACCTATTGCAGCAATGATCATCCTAGTTGGGATGATGAGATTTTTGGTTCAACATCCCTGGAGGTCACCAAATTAGAAAAAGCAGAAACAGCATTGCTGTCTATATAATAGAGTGGAGGAGAGGAAGATGACTTTCTGTGGGGCACATAGAAATGGGCTCCAGAACAGAAGTTTAAGTATTCGAGCTTTTAGAGCTTGAGTAAAGCAAATCATTCATCTTCCGCTTATAAGTTTCAGACCCTAAAAATTAGTTTTGGTTTTAAAAGTTCCTCCATGAAATAGCTGAATTAGCAAAAAAAATGTATTGATTTTTGGGGTGGGGGGAGATCACTATTCCTTCCCACTTTCCTGCTCCCACCCTTCTGATATTTCTTAAGGATTTGAAGACATCGCTCTGCCAGTTGATTTGGAGCCCCAACAGGGGGGTGTATCACGCTGGAGGTGGTTGACAGATTAAGAGAAGACCCCAGTCCCCTCCACTATGTGCATTCTGTTTTCTTCTTCCTCATCTTTTTAATTGTAATTTTTACTATTATTAGAAATATTTATTTTTTGTGGTTTTATTGGCTTTTACTGTTGTGAGCTGCCCATAGTTACCTCGACGCAAGATGGGCAGCAAATAAAACTAATAAAATAAATTTAGGCAGAGCTGGATAAATAACCAGAGAACTGTAGGTGATAGAGAAGCAGCAAACATCTCTGGCATATGTATATGCTGGGACCCTACAGGCTTCATAACTCACCAATGGAGTATTCCTTCTTCTTAATTAAAAATAATAATTGAGATAAGAACATAGTTACGCAGAGATTCATGAATGTATTATATTCCTTTTCTTTTCAAATGCATAGTTTTTCCTGTCAGAATCATTAACATGAGTTGCTTTCTCCATATTTGAATTAAGACGTAGATGTGAAGGGAAAGGATACAAGAGTATTAGCTCTTTTAAAATTATCTAGTTGCACTACTAGGAACATATCTTGATATATTCTACTGTTATGATTAGATCAGGCATGTGATAGGTGCAGTCTGCAAGTGAGATGTAGTCCAAGGAGGGTCCAGGGAGATTCTTCCTCAGCTTTGCCTCCTTTGAGAGGGAGAAGGGTTTTTTATCCAAATGGGTCATTACCCTAACCCAACAGTTTTCATGTCTTAAGACCCCTTGGATGGGCTGTTTCCATGATTACCTAGCAGATACAATTATGCTGTTTTTTTTTCCTTCTTCTTCCCTAACCCTGATTTCCAATTCCTGCCCAAAAGAGGGAAAGCTGTATTCTGCCACTGTGACAGACTTCCTTGCAATAGATGCTGTCATTTACCGAAGCCTTGGAGACAGCCCAACGCTGCGGACAGTCAAACATGATTCAAAATGGTTGAAAGGTAAATAAAGAGCTAGAAGAAGAAGGGGAACATTTTGGATTACACTGTTGGATTCTCTGCAGACCTTGTTGTCTTATTTTACTTACTTTTGCTGTGCTTTTTCAAAATCTTGACCTTTAGTGATTGTTCAAAGAACAGGTGTTTAAAGCACAAAGAAACTGTACTTTATTTCAGCAATGCAAGCATTGTAAGCCGCCTTGAGTCTCCAGAGAAGGGCGGCATATAAATCGAACCAATAAATAAATAAATGCATTCTGTCAGGTAGAGGTACTGAATTGCCTTTTTTTTACAGTACACTTGTTCCACTGATTTTTTTTAAAGTTGCTAGGTATTCATACAAAATCACAAGAGCCTCCAAAATAGATAGCATCCAATTAATTTTTCAAGGCTAGATATTTCATCAAAGATTGAGGACAAGGAATGGGTAAAGAGTTATTTTAGAACAGTGATGACACCATCATCTCTTCCCTCTGATGGGGCACTAGGCAATCTAGGCTTTGTGAAGTGTGGAGGATTTGTTCTGCAGTGTTGAGATGCACCAATAAAATATAGAATATCAGAGCCTCCATTTTATTGTCAAGAAATAATGAATGAGTGCTGCTGAATTAGGCAATTTGTATGTTCTTAATAGCCTCATTGTTAAAAAAAGTTGCCATTCATTCTTTTCCAATGGCATTATGAATGAATGCCACACAGCATTATGTTGTTGTGAGAAAGGGAGGCTTTTGTTTATAGACAAAAAAATGTAAAAGAGAGAGACAGGGAGAGAGGAAGGGAGGGGGAGAGAGAGAGGAGGAGGAGGGAGAGAGACACAGAGACAGAGAGGGAGGGAGAGAGAGAGAGAGAACAGTTTGTAAATGATGTTTTTTCCAGTTCTTTTTTTGAAAATATTGCATTTTTATAAGCATTTTTAATTATTTCAGTTTGTAACTATGTTGTTAATTCTCTTTGATAAGAATAATTCTGTGTCTGCAAATAGAGAATTTGAGCTTCGTTTTTGGAGTAATTATGCACCTTAAATAGTTGTATCTCTGATTTATGGGCCTACATAATTTATTTTGCCCTCTGAGTTAAGCATTATTTTTCTCACAACTGGGTAAAGAGTAAAATATATATAATTGGAGGACAGGTCAAGAATAAAGAAAAGATTCCATTGGAAATGCAAAACAAATATTTGATCGCCAGATATACATTATGAATGTGGTTTTCCAGCTTATTTTAGTGTGATTTAGGGATATTAAACATTGTTCACATATTTCTAATCTCTTTAAATGTGTAAAAGTTGAAGATATGTATAGCCTTGTGAGTCCTTTTCAAAATTCCCATCAAAATCCCAGTTTCTATCTCTGTGAGTCTCCATAGACTACTAGACCTCAAAACTTTTCATATTATATTTTAATCATATTTATGTTAATAATTTGTTGAGACAGTGTACCTTAGAGTCTTTTGTAGTCTTCATTCTAGGGGTATGAAGTTACCCTGCAGGTTAGACAATAATAAGTGTCCTCTCTTTCCTCCAGTATAGAGATGCACTTGCTTTACCCCCACCCCCAGAAAAGACTCTATTGAACTAAGTGCTTGCCCATGAGTATGGCACTAGTTGTTCATCTTATCAGTAGAACTCCATGTAGTTGTTTCTTTTAACTTGAAAGAGGCTGTGCATGAGTTGTTGGTCTCAGATCATACAAGCATTTCAGGACTATGTACATCTGTGTGTGCATGTGTCTGTGTGTGTCTGTGTGTGCATGCAACTACATAGGTGAGTAATTCTATCTAAATGAATGGTCAAATAGGATATTTAATAGCCTAGCCTTCATTTGGTCACCCATCCACTGCCAAAATTAGAATTACATTTGAATACAATGCCCATTGCTTCATTACAGACAGCATAATTCTTAAGAGTACCTATGCAATTGTAGCATTTTGAAGTTTTTGAATCTGTATACAACTAAAACTCTTGTGTCTGTTTGATTGTTTGCAACCTTCAATTGGGTGAAACAGTGCACCATTGGGCAACTATTTTAGAAACAATGTTCCTCAAATGGGTTAATTTACAGAAGTCCAAAATTTGAGATCTATGGCTCCCACGGCATTGAAGTTTGGCAATGTTGTGGCTGTTTCAGTGCTGCATTACCACTTCACTGCTGCTGTCACCCAACATGTCATTGTCATTTTCAGTGCTCCCTGCTAGCTTCCTACAAGGAAAGTCAGTGGAGAAGTTGGCAGGAAGTCAGAAGTCAATCCCGCTTTTACTGCTGGGTGTGTTTGTGTGTGTGTGTTGGTGTCCTATGGTCACTCTGTTTCTCTCCGTAGATAAGAATTATGTCTGAAATGATGACTAAGAGATAGTCATGGATGAAGCTAATTTACTTGTTTCATATATATGATCTTTTCAATGGCTTTCAGAGATCTGACTGACCAGCGTCCTACCTAGATCCTGTTGATTTATAATCAAACTGTATGGTAAAATAAATACATCCTACAAAAGCAGATGAAAAATATTCAACCCAGATTAGATTGATTTTACTGTTTGATGGAAGTGTTTATATTTATCATCCGCGCATGTTTTCTTTCTTTCAGAACCATATTTTGTTCATGCGGTAGATTATGGTAACTATATCTACTTCTTCTTTCGGGAAATTGCAGTGGAATATCACAGTATGGGGAAGGTAAGGAGAATAACCTTGAAATGAGAGCTATAAATCACAATAACAAGGTCACTGTTGTGAGAAATATTCTGCTGCTCATGCCAAATTTTGGTAGGAATGAAGCATGGTGTTATCTTGATATAAAACACCTTTCATATGATGGCTTAGGGATAGTGGGAGTTCTACAAATCTGAAGGGCACCAGATTAGGGAAAATCTAATATAAAATAGATTGGCTTGGAATGATGACAAAGTTTTTTTTTTTTTTAAAAAAGGACCATCATTAAACTGGACAACATATGGCAAATTGATTTAATTCAAAGCTCCAAATAATCCACAGCAAGACTGACTTTAAAGCAAGGGAGCAGCTGCATTTGAAAGACCTTCCTTGAACAGCAGAAGTAAATGAGGAAAAATTTCAGTCTTGCCATGTAATAAAGCACAATGAAAGCCTTTACTGAAAAGACCTTTTAAGGAATATTTCCACAATAAAAGGCTTACAAGGTTAAAAAGGAGAAAGCATGAATTAAAGCTTGATGAGTCTTCCATATTTTTTTAAATAAAATATGCTGGGGATATGGGACTCCGGCTGCCAGTATAGGCCACGTGAATTGCAAATACAGAATGTCCTTTTGTTTGTAGGAAGAGAAAGCTGAGTGGCCTGCATAGAAATGAGTTTTACATGGGCTGAGAATGAATCTCCTGAAGGATATATGGCTGGATGTGAAATGTCAGAAGCTTATCTTTCATAGCACACAGTTCCAAAGCTGAATTTTGTTCTGTTTGTTATTTGTCACAGATTATAGGAAACTGGAGATCCAATTAAGCATCCAGTTCTGCCAATTCTGCTTTTTTTAAAGAAGGAAAAGGCAGAATTCCAGTAAAAATATATTACAGATTCTTTATTCCCTTTTCCGCATTGCAGGTGGTTTTCCCCAGGGTAGCTCGAGTTTGTAAGAATGACATGGGTGGATCTCAACGAGTGCTAGAAAAGCAGTGGACTTCCTTCCTGAAGGCACGATTGAACTGTTCAGTACCTGGTGATTCGCATTTCTATTTCAACATACTGCAGGCAGTTACCGATGTTACCCAAGTTAATGGCCGGGACATTGTCTTAGCAACTTTTTCTACTCCTTATAACAGGTAATGATTTTAATAGAGAACTTTCAATACATCAGACTTTTTTGTTTCCCTCCTGTTTTTCCTTGTAGCCATTAGGAAAATCATCCATTATTACTAACTTGCACAGCTCGTTTTCTTCTCATTCTTGAGAATGGGTTTTTTTCTGCCTGTTGTCCTAAAATTTCAGAAAGATCCAAAAAGCCAGAAAAAAGTATTGGCAATACAGTTTTGGAGTGGATTTTTGTTGTTGTTTTTAGTTAAAATATTTTGAAAGTACTTGTCAAAATCTTCCACTGCATTGCTTACATGCATGTTTATCTAATTGTCAATGAGGAATCTGTAGCTAAAACTCAGGGTGCATAAGTTTTGAACTCACTTATTCCCTGTTTCATGTATGGTGTTTGCACACCATAAAAGGCAACTGATAATATCTGATTTGAAATAATCATAAGCCATCTCACATGACATTCAGGCTCTAGGAACTATGATTCGCCAAGCTTTGATTAGAATAGATAATAATCACAGATTATTGTTGGCTTGAAATTATTTTCAATATTTAAAATTTAAATGAACAACACTTTTTCAAATTAAATTGTCATGGGAAGCCTTTAGTGTTGACCTACTAGTGCATAAAACAGAAGACAGGAAGGTGAAAATTCATTCATATACAAAAGGGCTGCATAACATTGTCACTATGACACATGTTCAGTTTGTGGAGCTTGTCAATGGCTGCATGGGGCCTTTGACAAGGGTAAAACAACATGTTCTAAAACAACATGTTCTAAAAAAAAATATATGATTCAATTTTTTAATAAGATGATATCTATTCTACCACTCAGGCCTCTCTTTGTAAAATCATCTTTTAAATCACTACAGTTAATTTTAGCCCACTTCCTGAACATTGGCAGAAGCTGAAAAGGGGATGGGCAAATGTCATGAGACGCCACAGTTTCCTTTGAGGATCTCATTTCAAACTTTTTCTGTCTTTCAATCTTTCTGAACCTATTTCCACAATAACCATTTCTTCCAAAATACAAACCATTTTATTTATCCTTTATAGGGTTTCCAGTTTGTTGCATTACCACATAAAGTATTGTGAGATGCTTATGGACAAAACTGAACAATTACTGTATTACAATGAGCTGACTATGTACTATAACAATATCAGCAGGTTATTTTGGAGATGGCAGGCTTTTGGGAGCCGGGGGGAAAAAAAAGATCTTTCTTTCAGACCTTTGAACAACTCAAGGAATTTAATCATGATATTGCTGGGAAAAGGCTGGAGTTTTAAAAAGCCAAATAATGGTGAAAAACTGCAGCTGTCCTAATGCACACAGTTTTGTTCTTCGTGAAAGAAATATATCAAAACTTGTACCGTTAAAACCTAGTATTTCATTACCCATTTCAGGCAGCATCTTCATTACATGGGATCAATAATATATTACATTCATTATAGTTTGGTTCATAATTAATAATAGTGGCAAGATCATATATGTGGGCAATTATGTATTTTTTTTTCCTTTCTTAAATATGAGAGGGCATTTTTGTGAACTGTCCTTGTGCAAATTGTATCTACATTTGGAGTTCATGTATCACACACAAAAGGAGATGTGCTAGTTTGTGGTGTGTAAGAATTAAATGGCGTGAGTCACTGAAGCTTCAGCTCTAACCATTTTGTAGTGTGTGAAACAATTCTCAAGTATGTCTGGCACAACTCATTGCAAGCATCCTCTGCTCAGGCACTATTAAAAACAAATGGAGTTTGTAGGCAGAACAATGCATTCCTACACAAGCTCTAGCAGATTGTACTCCTTGTGAATCACAGGGAAATAGAGCATGCCAAGGAAAATCATTCTCCTTCCTCGTGGACATGAGTTTCCTTCCTTGTAATGGATATCCCTTTCTTGTACAATGCCCAGCACAACAGATGGCTTGAATGTGGCTATGTCCTTTCCTTTCTACTATGTAGAACAAAAAAAAAAGATGAAATAGTAGAAATAATTCTGATATCAGGTAATAAAAGGCATTAAAAGCATTCCCTTATCCCTTAATTTGTGTAAGCACTGGTAACCCATCTTACACTTCTTCATTTATAGAAAAATACTAAAATATCTTATTCTGTGGAAAACTTTAGCTAATTAAAGTAAATTTAGCACTGTGGTAAAACCTATTTCCTTCCCATGTCGTCTTTTATGCAAGATATTTGAAGGGAAGGGGAATGCAGTTAGTATACTCAAACATCATTGCATGTTTTGGTGTATTCATACACCACTGCATTTTGGCTACCTGAAGTCAGAGGATGACCTGAGCAAAGTTAATAAATCTCTTGTTATTTTGCATTGGGATGAAATGCAGGCAACATGGCATAATAGGACCTATTGAGAATCAAATTAAAGCAGCTGCTTTGGGAATGTTTAAGGCATGAATTGAAAATACTATTCAGCCAAACACAAGGAATAGACATATTTTGTTTGGAAGGCAATCATTGTTCAAAATTACCGGTAAATGTATTTAGCCAAAAGAGGGCAGAAGGAAAAGAAGGATTTAAAAGACTTGGTAGAATTTGGTCTAATTTTGTTTAAATGTTTCCTTGTTTCATCTTTAATCAATCTTCAGATTTAATGTTCCTGCAGAATTAATTTAATTAGTAAAGAACTTGGCTTTCCATCTGGAGCTGTTGTCACCTATTACTGAAGTAGACTGCTCTCCACTATTACATTTGTAAACTTCTTGATTCTAGCGTTTTGTCACATTTTGTAAAGTACAAGTCATAATTATGGAGATTTTTAGATATTTGATCATATCATCTTTGTAAATAGAAATTATTTAACATATAGTCAGATAGTACTTATTATCTGATCAGAAGCATGTATCTTAAGTCAGACACAAAAGTAATGTAGCAGACTGGGTAAGCAATAAAAACAGACCAATAAATAATTCATACATGAAAACCATCAACAAAAAACCTTTTCCAGAAGTGTTTGTATAAGACTGTAATTATATTTGATGATTACTATTATTGTGTTACATGCAAATAATCTAAATTTAAATTGGATTGGGAGTAAGATGAAACTGCATTTGCTTCTTTACAGTTGAATGAATTAAGCAAATCCCTGTTCATAGGAATTCAACCAGAAACATCCAGGAAAATGGAATGACACAACTTCAACAGCCAAATAGGTTGTGACTGAGCAATGTGCATCTCTGCAAAATATACCTGCTCCGACACATGAACGTTTTCTAGAATTCAACTAGATAACCACCAAGGGCTCAGACAGTATCACACTGAGCATGTGTTCAATTTTCAACATCAGTTTCTTCCAGAAAGAGGTTATAACTTGATAATACAGTAATTTCTTAGTTCAAGTTACAGGAATATATCTCAACATCTTGGGAGTCATCAGAATTATTACTGTGCTATTACATTTTTTAAATCTTTTGAAGATGAAAACTGATAGAAATTGGCTGCCCGCTGAATGTTTCAATAGAAATGTCTTCATAAGGCAACCTTTTACTGTCAATGCCAAGAGGTTGCAAGATTCAGAAATGAATGACCTATGACAGGAAGGTTTCTGTGCTGTATGTTCCTCAGACCAAAAAGAAAGAGAGAGAGAAAAATGCATAATTTCAGAATGAGTAACTATTTCTGGAAATGTCACATTGCAGCATCCCTGGCTCTGCAGTCTGCGCTTATGATATTCTCGACATTGCCAGTGTTTTTACTGGAAGATTCAAAGAACAAAAGTCTCCAGATTCAATATGGACACCAGTTCCTGATGAAAGAGTGCCGAAACCCAGGTATATTTCTTTGTTACATGCACAGTAATGCCAGGGCTGGAAGCCCTTTGGTTTTCATTTCATGGGAGACTTAAGATATAGTGTAAACACAGGAGTTGAGAACTGGAGGCAAAGGCAGAAGTAACCAGTATGATTCATACAAAGGCAAAATCTAGGACCTCTTATCCTTGATAAAGGATTTGGTCAGGCAAATGAGGAAAATTTGAGTAAGCAAACAACCAATCTGTATAATTTATTTTTAGAAAAGGAAAACTCAACACTTTCCTAACAAAAATATCAAGGTAAAAATTTGGCATACAACAACAATGGCTCAGTGTAGATAATTCTCAGTCATCCTCATTAATAGACAGAAGCAATAGGTTAATTGTGCCAGCAATAGAAAGGATTGTCTGCAAACATGATATATTTATTGCCAGCTAAGATAAGGTTGATTCTTTTTTAATTCTAATTTTTAATCTTATTTATATCACCTATATCTATATCTGTATCTATATCTATATATCTATATTGAGCGATAGATAGATAGATAGATAGATAGATAGATAGATAGATAGATAGATAGATAGATAGATATAAATACACACACACACATATATAATTGATATAGGTGCCCCTACCCTCTGGAATCAGCTCCCCTTGGAGCTCCAGGTGGCCCCTGACCTTCACTCCTTCCTCCGCAACCTTAAAAGGAGCTCTGGTGGCTCAACAGACTGGAAGTCTGTTATTAACATCTGCTGCTTGCAATTACTGCAAGTTTGAGTCCCAC
>JANHZT010008895.1:66854-80815 GCA_032468215.1 Stegonotus admiraltiensis | reverse complement strand
ATTGAATTTCACCACTGCTTTCCTCCCACCCATTCTCCAGCACCTTCTTCCATTGGTTGCCTCAGACCATACCAGAAAGGAAACAAATCATACCTGTGGCTCTCCAGCAACTTACATTACCTCCCATCTCTTTGGCACACTCCATCAAATCAAACATTTGGTTCATATAATAAAGGATTTAAATTAGGTTATCCAAATGTATTAGCCTAAATGAAACATGTATATGTGCCTGATTTTATTCTATTTTATATTTGTTTTACAATCAAAAGTTTTCAAGACTAATGGAAATGACTATTCAACCCATTCATCCAAATTAGGTGCAGCTATGATGGCGTGGAGGACAAGAGAATTATGGGTATGCAACTGGACAAACAAAGCCGTGCCCTCTATGTAGCATTTTCAAACTGTTTGATAAGAGTGCCTCTGGGAAGATGTGAACGTCATGGCAAATGCAAAAAGTACGTATTCCTCAGTATCACTTCTTCTACAGTACATACACTGACATGTTGATACTGACACAGAAGTAATAATAACAAGGGATTTACAGAATACTTTTTACATGTTTCCTCTATTAAGGGCCTGCATAGCTTCTAGGGACCCATACTGTGGATGGATGAAAGAAAGTGGAGCATGCATGCAGCTTCTACCTGGAGCAACGTAAGTTTGAGGTGGCCATGGGAGAATGAATTTTTGTCAATTATAATACTGAGCAATATTCTTTTGAACCTTTGTTAGACGCTTCACTGAAAACCTACAGACATGCATGCTTCTTATTGTCCCTGCTTCCAGAGTGGTATTTCAGGCTGACTTCTTTCTGATTAAGGGTGAAGATACATAAATATTAGGGCTGTGCAATGCTTTGGATTCAATAAGTTCTGCCTCCTTTAATCAAATACAAAAAACAAGCCACATTCTAAATTGAGATAATAATTGGAAAGGTCCTATTACTATACATCTTCATCATTACAGCGTTGTTATAAAGAAACTAATGCTGTGTTAGCCCAATACAGAATTGACCTAGGTCTGACGGTGCTTAGTTTTTTCGTCTAGCTCAAAAGATCTTCTCAAGACAGATCAGATTGTTCTCATTTTTTTCCAGCTCAAGACTAACACTGACCTGCTAGTCTTGAACATTTTTTGTCTTCTCTTTTGGAGCATGACTCTTGGATGCCCTCTGATTTTCAAAAATAAGTGCTGCTGTGTTCAGGTTTGCCAAGTTTTTAGCAAGCTTGCCAAGTAATTATAACAGCATAAAGTCTAACCTTAACCCTAACTCTGTCATGCTTGTTATTTGTATGCTATTTGGAGAGGTTTATATGGGGAGCGATAAAAAATATTACTGATGTTATTCATGATGTGTGAATTGTTTTACCAGTAATCTATCTGCCCCAATTTTCACCAGTTGTTTTCAAAGATCACTTCAGAGTGTCCTGTAATAGTTCAATTGATTGGTGACCAAACCATGAGTGGTACATATGGAGTTGCAACAGGTGCATCAGCTAAAGCATGGTTAATGACTTCCTGGCCACAGCTTCTATTTGTTGTTTGAGAAGGATTTGAAAGTCCATCAGGACTCTTAAATTATAATTCATGTCTCTCTTTTTTGGAGGACATAAACCCTTTCAGAGAAACTGCTAGAGCCAATGTTATCAAATCATTTACATGTTTACTGACAGCAGCTCCATCTTGTTAGGATTTAAATTTGAGTTTGTTTTGCCCCATCCAGATCCTCATAGCCTATCAAATATCACCTGCAAATAGCAGTTGAGAAGTATCTGGATGATTTCTTACTTATTTTGGATATCAAAGGTTAGCTGTATATCTTAATATTCATCTACCCCTACATCTCTATCTCTCCCAAACATCCACACATGCATTCTATTTGAAAAATAGCTTCAGTAATTCTCCTTCAGCCTGAAGACTCTTGTATCTCTGCTCATCTTTGAGTTTGGAAAAGCTTGAGACATACTGGGAATGAGTTGCATGGAGAAGTATTACTGATTAATATTTCAACCTCCTTTCCTTCATATGTGTGTGAAGTCATATCGTCAAGGTAGCAGGAAAAAGCTTTTAATGCAATTTATATTTTTAAAGAAAAATGTTCATATAGACATGTTCTCCTAAAGGAATAACTGAAAAGTCAAGCAAAATGAATTATTTTGTGCTTGCAGTGTGCAACTATTAAAAACATAAATTTCTCTCTTATTTGTTTTGTTATCTGTATGAATTCTGTGTGGTAGGACACGTGTGTTCATGCTACTCTCTGCTTCTTTCTGTTGTTTAGATTGGCCTTTGAGCAGGACATAGAGCATGGCAATACTGATGGCTTGGGTGACTGCCAAAGTAAGCAAAAGCATTTTACTCCTTTATGTTAATTTTACATGAGAGAAACTGTATAAACGTCTCAGTACTGTTAATTCAGAATCAGCGATGGCAGAAATTATAAGGGAAAAAAATCATAGCAATAATGGAAACAGTGCAAGGCAATTGACTTTTTTTTAAAAAAAAGAAAACATTTTAAGGAAATGGGGTTTACAAAAATACCATATGTTCAAAGGGCAATCATTTTGGAATTAAAATCTAGCTCTGAAAAAAAATTAGAAATTTCCCTTAAGATGTGTGTCAAACATGAATTAAAGATGGTGATTGCTTTTGAAGTTTGAACAAGAAAGTAGAGTTGTGAAGCCATGAGGAAGGGAAGCACATATTTAACAAAAAAGATCCAGTTCTTTCATCTTTATGTTTTATGTATGAGTAAAATCAGAATCCCTCACTTTCATATTATGACACAGGAGTGACCTCTTTCAAAACTTGATTAAGATATACCTCAATACTACTTAATTTAAACCGTGGTTATCTTTCTGGCAACAGTAATACAATCACAAAATTCAGATTTAGCTTAAACAGTGGAATAGCAATATAGGCATCCATGATGACCCTGGATTTCATCTACTGACCTTCCGATTTTGATGAGGATGATTACAACAACAACGATGACAATCAAATATATAAAAATCTTTATGTCCTTATCTGGAGTCTCATGATATTTTTGCCACTTTTAAAATTATTATTTGTGGAGGGGGGTTATGACATTATGCAAAATGATGTGTAAAAACTTGTAGTGCAAAGGTTTTCTGTCTTAAGTCAAAGACTTCACCAGACAAACTTATTGCACTTATTGGAGCCTAAGAAGATGGGAGAAGATTCTGGCATTTGCTGTTGATCCCATATTACTGTTGTTACCACTGTTGTTGTTCGAATTATTATCATAATGATCATCGCCATTCTTTTCCGCCCACCATTTTGTCTTCTCTAGAATTCTTTAGAATTGATATTAAATCATTCTCAACTACTGTGGGTGAAACAGAACACCATCCTATATTTTTGCAGGATAAAGCAGTCAAGCTTGAAGTTTGGCAAATATTAGCTTCCCTACCCCAAGCGTTTCAGGTTATTGGAGAAAAATCAAAGGACATCTATATGTCTTTCAATATGATACATCAAAAGAAGAAAACTAATATAAAAATAGTTTTTATTTCTATCATCATCATCATTATTTTAAAAAGTGGCCCTAAAATAGGAAATAATGGAAGGGTTGGCACTTTGTCCCTGGGTCTCATAGACTGAAATCTCTTTGGCTAAATACAATAAATTTTCATGCAGAAGAACAGCTGGCTCTGATTGGAGCAACAATCTCCTGCAGAACAAAAAAACTTGAAATGTCTGGTGGGGGGGGAGGTTTTTTTGGATCTTCTAAAAACTCCCCTTTCTTGCCAGAATTGTTCACTTCTAATCATCAGCCCGTGAAGGTGAAATAAACATGTATTCATAGTTGGATTCCAGCTACAGATGTTTAATGCAAATGTACATTTGTTTAATGCTACTTTAAACAAATAAGTGATTTATTTTGACTTGGATTATATTTGTTCTTGGAAAAGTTTAGTTTGCCATTTTCTCTATGCTACAGTTTTACATTAGCTCCATTTATCTTATATTGTCATTTTAATATTTTGAGATTTCAATTTTTTTTCTGTGTTTGTGGTTACATTGATTTTTGCATTCACAGCAGCAGAAAAATAGCATACCAGTTAGGCTTTGTGAATGGGAAGAATGAGTTGGAGGGTGAGCCAAGGTTTATTTTAAGTGAATAGGGTTAAATATGGGTAAAAAGAAAATGGGCACAAAAATAGCAACTGTATTAAGTAAATCTGTTGACTGCTTAAGATAACATTAATGGTAGAACAGTGGCCTTCATCTGAAAGAATACATTTAGAGTACAAAGGATGGAAAACTGAGAATTGGGTTCTAAAGTGAATTCAATTTATGTGATTCATTTCTCTTAAGAACATCTTTGAAACAGTTCAAAGTTCAATATTTACAAATTTACAAAGCATTTAAAATGCAGCCCTTCTAAATAAGGTAGTCAAACTTTACTAGAAGTGTTACAGCGCTGTTTCAATTTTAAGAAAAGATACCAACCTCTATATAACGCAAAGTTATTTGTTTCTTGTTTGCTTGCTTGCTTTTACCTTAAAATGGGATGAAAACAATTCAAGGTCAGACAATTCCAGTCAGACTGGCAGAGTACGAGATTGCTTCTGATTAGATCAGAATAGCTGCCTTGAGTTGAAGTTTGAAATTTACACACCTCTAATACATGTATAGGTAGGCATTATAGCAAGATCGGAGCACATATAGTTGATGTTTTCCAGTGTGCATGTCTGAGAAGGTCAGATGTCCTATTTACAAAAAATGAAATTAAACTATTGCAAAAAAGAAAAGCACAAGTCTAACTAATCATAAGCATTCTCTGAGAGTAATTAAATGCTTTTAAAAAGTCATACACTTCTCCACCTTAGTGTCTTCTGTAGAAGGAATTCAAGAAATCCCAACCAGAAATCCAACTCAGTATGATTAATGTTATGCTAGTTATAGTTGAAACCATCTGGATAGCACTACAAAGTTAAAAAGTCTGTTGAATGTTAAGAGTTAAACTGAGATTTGCAGTTGGCAGTTTCCCTTTCTGCCTTTTCACTATTCCTGTTTTACAGGATTCTAAATATGATTTTTTCCTTTATTCTGCTATCTTTAACCTAAAAGATCACAGTAATCTTGTTGCAGAATAAAAAAATGCAGATCACATAAACTGATTATAAAATATCCTTGGGGTTTTTTAAAAAAAGAAGAGTAACATTTAACATTCAAAACTCATAAACGGCATTGAAGAAGTTAACTCCTCCTTAAAATTGGCCTATTGGCATTAACCTCAAAAGAAACATTTAGAGATGTATATGCCAAAAGTCTTTTAAATTATAGCTTCTGTGCCAAGACTTCTCACAAACCAGCCAATTATTAATTCCTTTGACAGCAATTAAGGATAACTCAAGGTACATTGTGATATCATTTTAAATATTTTTCTTCATAACATTAATTATTTTAATTAATTAAAATGGAAAGAAAGATATACAATGTGTGATTTTACAAAGAAAAAAAATGATTCATTATATATTTGACACATGCCTAGTCTGACCTAAACAAGCATCCAATATATGAAGATTTTGAGAAATGTACATAGAGACTCAAACCTTTCATTCAAATCCTAAGCATATTAATCCACAAATTGACTAAATTGATTCTGAAATCCATGAGAGGTCTTTAAATATGGCTAGAGTTCCATAATGTCTTCAGGTTGCATCAAAAATATCAAAATAATAGCCACATCTATGCAAACCTCATCACTTTTTTATTTACATCACAACACACATAAAAAGGGTGGGGGATAGATGGTACCATGGTTACAGCTGCCATCTTGATTTTCTCATTTATCATCACTGCTCAGGTTTGTTATCTTTAAATATATTTTCACTGCTTGATTTGTTTAAGTATTTCCCTATTCAAATAATCATACGGAGTCTCTGAAATTATTATATGAACTATAATACATATTGTCAAGATTTATGTATGTTTTATAAAAGCCGTTTGTATAATTTGATAGATAAAACTTAGATGCTTAATAGACAGTGACCCACAGCCAATGTCACTTTTTACATATGGTAACATATGGTAACACTAGCACCCATATTTTATATAGTATCTTATAAATAATTATTACAATTTGATTTTCAAGAGTGAGCCTATCTCTCTTCTCACCTATCTCCAGGACAAGGAATCTAGAAGCTATTTAGCATTTTGCAAAATAATGTTTTATGAATACTAAATAAGGTTCTTTACACTAGGATAGTACCATTAGATAGCTGTAATTGGACTGTTCTTGTATAAGATAGTCCTCAGCTTAAAACCACTGTTGAAACTGGAATAAAGCGGTTGTTAAGCAAAAACATTAAAACACTCTTTCTAAGGCCAGCATTAATGTGAACTGTCATTAAGCAAAAGGGTGTAAATCAAGGACTATCTGTATAATCCTAGTCTTTCTACCCTTATGTAACATTTATCTAATACTTTAAAATGAAAACTGATTAATTTCTTCAGATTCAGTGTTGCTTATAATGGAATTGAAAACAAAGATTTTTCATTACATACCTCTCTTTCTTTGCATAGAAGCTTAAATGGATTTTTAATTCCAAATTTACCATATACATTCTGTCAAAATAAATACGACTGTTTGAAGTGCTTGATATTTAGCCATATACAGTAAGGAACATAGCTAATCTGAAGAGATATACTTTACACTATAAGCTCCTATTTTTTAATGTTCTTTGAAGAAGTTAGCCTATTACATATATTAGGGTACTTAACACAGCTTACTCAATGGAAAATGCTGCTTGTGGTTCAGAATTAGTTCTGGGTTTCAAGGCCTTAATACACTTAAAGCTTTTTAAGCTCAGAACATTAATACATTGAAGAAGAAAGATCACTACAGCATATATTATTTTTCTGTCCTGCCTATCTTTTATTTTTTCCAATTTCTCCTTTATTGGAACTCAGTCGGGTGTGTATTTCTACCTTAATTGGAGAGTGTATGTTCTTGGAACATCAGAACTTTGAAAGCTCACAAGACAAAAGGAGTATCTCAGAACAGAATTTTCTTTGCTGGGGGTGAGGGATATCTCAGTTTTAGATATTAGAGCCGTGATGGCAAACCTATGGCACGCATGCCCGAAGCGGCACACGGAGCCATGTCGCCTGGCACGTGCGGTGTCACCCATTCCTCTTCCAGATTTCTGGTGCTCATGCACATGCGATAATCAGTTGGCCTTTGTCAGCTGATCATTGGCAGTGCCAAAAACCTGAAGAGTTGGTCTTCCATTTTCCGGCGGGAGCATGTGCAGCGAGCAGCTGATCAGCATATGCGCATACATGGCAGTAACCAGAAGACTTGCTGGCCTGAGTGCATGCATGTGCCAGAAACAGGAACCTTATCAGGTGTACACATGCTCCCTGGGCAGCTCCTCTTCCTGGCTGCAGCCCTGACAAGCATGCATGCACGTGCGATGTGCTCCCTTTTCGGCACTTGGTGCTGAAAAGGTTCGCCATCACTGTACTAGAGAATTACACTGTATGATGTACAGTAGTTAGGACTAATTATGAGATGCATGTGTTTGTTTGGAAGGCCTAAATGGCCCACCCAATGTTACCCAAGATGCCTTGTACAAGCATTCCTTTTTATTTAGATGATCTGCTACATCTCAGGTGCTGTTTCTCATAAAATGAACTTTGATAATGCCAAGATAATGTTGTGGTTACAGCAATTGTGGTAAAATGAGTCAGATCAATAATTTCAATATTTTAATAGGAAATAAATAGTTTAACACAGAAATGTGTAGTGTTAAGAGTGCCAATCCTCAGCTCAGAATCCCATTGAAGCTAACGTTTTAATGGTCTCTATATAAAATAAGAAGATACATTATGGAAGAAAACTTTTAGGTTTCTTCTGATCCAAGAAGATGTGTATAACATGTATAAGGCACTGATTCTGATCTTCCTAAAGAGTTTCTATCTGAGATTAAGAAGTAGTACTGATTCTCCCACTGCCTGCAGTCAAACAGAAGGTCCCCCTCAAATGCAGGATTCATTGCTTAATTCAAGATCCTTATGTTTTTCTTTAAAAACAACTTCCCCTCCAGCTTTTTTTTAAGTGCAGTAAAAATATTCCAAAATGTTATGAGAAAATCCATTCTGATAGGCTGATCTCAAGACTCAATGTTGTCAAAATATCATCAAACAGTAGCAACAATGTATGTATATTAGTACCTATGAAAGAGAATTTAATGATATTACAAATAATTCTTTCCCTTTCCCTCCTTTCCCTTCTCCTTCCTCTCCTTTTTCTTTTTTCAGATTCGTTCGTAGCACTGAATGGTAAGGAAATTCCCTAATAATTTTGTATGAATACCTGTCTGTGCAGATCAGTTTCAAATGAATCAATGTTTACAAACTTGTCAAATATTTCCATATTTTAATTGTTTTTAATATTGTGCAATTTTTTTCATAGACATTTCAGCTCCTTCATCAGACCATGAAATGTCTTACACTACAGTGTATGGTCAGTTTATGGATTTTTCAAATAATATTTGTTCAGTTCCATGTCATAATGTTAGTTGGAATCCTACAGCTGATAGTGTCATTTCCATTTTGTGGCCTAGTTCACCTAAACTGATACAAAATTCCATTAACCCCCAAATTATTAAAATTACTTCAGTCATTTCCCTATGGGAAATCTTCCACTGAGCTTACTGTAAGTTCAAGCCATGTAGCTTAGAAATTCAAATGTTTGAACCCCCAAAAAATATTTTTTAATAAAATCTCTAAGAGAGTGGCAGCTTTATTCTCCAGAGCAAGATCTAACGACTATAAATACAGTATGTTTCAGTGTTCAAACTGTATCAAAATTTATAATTTGATACATTACAATTAACAGCACTACAATTTATGGGACCAAATAAGAACATTTTGTGATGTTGGTTCAGAATCCTTTGTATGCAATAGAAAAGGGGATTGAAAAAGGGATTTGTATATATGGGAGGGGTATTAAAATACATGACATATACTTATTTATTTATTTTATTTATTAATCAAATTACTAGAGCTGCTTATCTCAGCAAGGGGCATCTTGGGGTGGTAAATAAAAACAATAAGAACAATACGTAAAACAAAAAATATTTTTAAAACCTTATTAATAAATATCATAAATGTGAAAATACAAACCATAGGAGAGGGAAAAATTTTAAAAAGCCACCTCAACAATGGAGCCATCTGAGCAGGTGCCCAATCACATGGAATCTCCAGGTCTGACAATACAGCCAAGACTTGAGGAATTTTGAGATATAATTATTCCTCGGTACTGGTTGGTCAATGTATTATTATGAAGATATCTTTCTACATTGTATGCTTAAACGAACAGCAGCATTATGAGAAAACTGAATGTTGAAAAGAAGAACAGTTTGACTTTATGAGTCTGGTATAGTTTGGATAAATAGCAGTTCAGCTATACCATTCTGCTTTTAAACTGCTTGTACCCAAAAGGTTTATAATGTTCTTGCAAATAAACTTGTCATCAATACACAAATAAGGTAGCCGTTTATGAAAGCTGTTCATTTGAGTAGTACTAGGGCTACAATGACAGTCAGTTTGGTGTGGTAGTTAAGGCACCAGGCTAGAAACCAGAAGACTTGAGTTTTAGTCCTGCCGTAGGAACAAAGCCATCTGGGTCCTTGGGCTATTCACTTTCTCTCAGCTCTGGGAAGAAGGCAATGGCAAACTACTTCCAAAAATGTTGGCAAGAAAATTGCAGAATCTAGTCCATGTAGTCACCAGGAGTCAACACTGACTCAAAGTTACCCAAAAGTGGGGAGACATGCTACAACATCCAAGTTGGAAACATCTGGGTGACCCACCGACAAGCAGCAAAAATGATAGAACTAGGTGGATGGAACCAAATTAAGTTCCATGTAACTCAAATAAAAGGATTATTTGGAGGATATAAACAACACAACATGCAATTACATTATTCATTTTTTTTCAACAGAATTAATTAGCGCTCCCAGCTTTGGAAGGGAACAATCTTCACAAAATCAGTATTCATCCAGTACGGTCTAGTATTCTCCTAGACCGTAAAAACAGATGTTTAGGACAAAAACATGGGAAATGAAGGGGGGAGAAATAAGAGTAATTCTTATCTGAGTAGCATTTGCTTGCTCACCCTGGATTCTAATCATCATAGTCTTTTAATCTGCAATTTTCCCTTAAGAAGTGTACTTCCTAGATAACATATTATGCATGATAATTGATATTTTAGTTGCCATTTAAATATTTCTTCCCAAATAACAAATTCATATCGCTTAGACTTGCTGTCTGTAGTTTATTAGCACAAAATTCATAGTACGTATACA
Organism: Stegonotus admiraltiensis; assembly: GCA_032468215.1. NCBI lineage: Eukaryota > Metazoa > Chordata > Lepidosauria > Squamata > Colubridae > Stegonotus > Stegonotus admiraltiensis. The sequence continues at coordinate 70,466 of JANHZT010008895.1, read as the reverse complement.
GTTGAATCCAACTTCTTCTTCTATACTGTGTGGGATTTTTTAAACAGATTTCTACTAAAAAAAGTATTTTGTCAATTTTTTCTAAATTCTGAAACAATACATAACTTAAGCAATTAATTTTAAGGAGAATCAGGCAACAGAGCTATTCTCACACGGCATTGCAACTTCCCCAAGGCTAGCTGAATAGATATGGTATCAAATAATTTTTAGCGGATGATTGCATAAAAGCAAAAATGTAAGTATGTTTCCAAAACAAGAGAGAAACACCTCAATCAAGAAACATAATGTGGTTTTTTAATTTTGGCCATTGAACTGTTGGCAGAAGATGAAATTTCAACCGCCGCTTTGATCACTTGCCAAAGTTAAAATGATTACAGTTGTACACATTTCAAAACCAATTTGGAAAAATTGCTTTGTCACTTAAGATCAGCACCTTTAATCAAAGCAGCTGGATTATTTTTCCGGTTTCAATATAAACCTGAAAAAAGGTATGGATGCTTTAATGAGTTGAATTGATCCCAACCCTTAAAACAACTTTTTTCCATCTCTTATATAGCATTCATTCAGAATTATTTTAAAGTAAAAATAAAAAAAAAATTTTTATTATTCAAGCTCTTTTCTTATATAATAATAAAGCTAAATATCACAGTAGTGGCAGTCATCCTATAGTATAATCCTACAACTGGAAGAAGTAAATATCACTAAATTCAACTAGTTTATTTCCCATCAGTTGGTATAACCCTTCATAAGATAAATCTATTTATGACATCTAACATGCAGTTGTTTTATTTGTAAATACTTTTTTCTATTTGAACCATGTAAAAGTAGAAAATTATTTAAATAATAAAGAAATTATATCTGTTTGAGTAAGCATTCATGTAGGTCTTTTGGCTTATATCCTTGGGAACCAAGTACAGTGATAGAAGGACATGCCATAGCATATTTCCAAATGCCAGGCATAGATTTTTTTACTGACTGTAGTCACCTCCCTGCTTATTTAGTCTCATTTTTGGCCTCTCCACCGGAAGATCAAACCGCAGTAGTTTTTTTTTTTATAAAACTCTGCTACAAGTATAAAAGGCTGCACATTTGTCCTTTTCTGCATAGTGATTTCCCACCTCCAAACTAACCATGCTAGCTGAGCAACCTGTTCGGTCAAGAAGCCAACTGCATGTGCATATGAACTGAAGGATACAACAGGCTATCCTCCTGTAAGACTTTGTTCTTATCTTCATCAGTTTTAGTGAACCAAGCCTTCATAGTACATTTGCATCCTCCCTCTCTCTGCACTGATAATTTAACTTTCTTAGTTCCTTTAGTTGCTGTAGTCACTTAACAAAATAATGCATTGGGCATTTGAATACCTGCCATCTTGCAACATATAACTAACTACTTTATGATAAATTTTCCAAATCCTTACCTTTCAGTGCTGTAACAAAATCTAATTTCTCTTTTGTGTACTACTCTGTTACTGAACTATATAAATTGTATTGTTGATATACAATATATGATGCAAACCTCTAAATCAGGCTGATGAAAAGCCCATAAAGAGTGTATTTTCAAAAATTAACAGAACAGTCATGTTTCAAAAATAATATTGATACTCATTACTAACAATTCATATATACACACATGTATGTATGTATGTATGTATGTATGTATGTATGTATATACCGTGTTTCCCCAAAAATAAGACTCCGTCTTATATTTTTTTGAACCCTGAAATAAGCTCTTGGCCTTATTGCCATGCGCTCGAAAGCCCGATTGGGCTTATTATCAGGGGATGTCTTATTTTGGGGGAACAGGGTGTATGTATGTATATGTATATGTATATGTAATGTATATGTATATGTATATGTATATGTATATGTATATGTATATGTATATGTATATGTATGTAGGAAAATTGCATTTAAATCCATGTAAGATTCAAATTGAGGGAAGTTTCAGCTGTTTAATACAAATATGGATTGTGTGTGCATTTCAATGGCTGTATTCCACGGATAACTAACAAACAATAAAAAGGACTCCTTAGACACCTTTAAATCTATAATCTTGAAAGTTGCAAGTAATAATTCAATACTATAGAGGGATTACAGGTGGTCTTCAACATACAGCAGTTCGTTTAGTGACCAAAGTTACAACGGCAGTGAAAAAAATGACTTATGACCATTTTTCACACTTATGCCCATTGAAGTATCCCCAAGGTCACGTGATCAAAATTCAGACGATTGACAATTGGTTCATATTTATGACAGTTGCAGGTATACTGGGGTGAATGTGAATGTCTTTTGTAATCTTCCAACAAACAGTCAATGGGAAAGCCAGATTTAATTAACAACCATGTTGCTAACTTAACAACTGCAGTGTTTCATTTAACAGCTGTGGCAAGAAAAGTTGCAAAGTGGGGCAAAGCTCACGTAACAAATGTCTTGCTTAGCAACAGGAATTTTGGGTTCAGTTGTGGTCGTAAGTTGAGAACTACCGGTATATTTTATAGTCCGAAATGTATGCAATTTAACTGCATCATAAAAGATGTAAAAGTATAAATCACTAGCCAAACATCTGTTAAACCATTTAGAAGAACTCAGGCAGCACTTTTAGCCAATATCTTTGTTTAAAATCCTAAAAAGCTGTTTATGTTATCAGCATTTTGCTCAATGAACTGTGATCTGACTTGGCAATAAGTAATTTCTTATGCGCTGCATAGAAATGCATATAAATAATGAATATCACAGTTTTGTGTTAACCCAATATTCCAAAGATGAGCCAAAAGAACTAGCTTGCTAATGCAAAGCCAGATCAATAGTGGCCAGTTAGAAAACTGCCAAAGGGGAGTTTTGGATTCAGTCCTTATGTTGATCAGTATATCTAGGCCATATAGAAACATTGCATTTTCAGAAATAGATGTTCATATTCTGGGTCCATTGCTTAAAATCAGAGAGTATATGTAAAATTTGAAATATATCACTACACTCATTAGAAGTAAAATTCTTCATGAAATGACAAATTCCACATTTTAAAAATATTGTTCAGCATCACATAAAGATCCTTGACTATAATTTGCATTCCCAAAATTGTACTGACGTATGCAGTACTTGAAACCAAAATAAAGCTGTTATTGAACAAGACCTGATCATATGAGTTAAAATACCTTCAAATTTATTACATATAAAACGAACATTTACAAACTCTAATGTACATACCTTTTAAAATATTCTTTGAGGGCCTCCAGTAAATATGAAATATTTTCTGATAAATTACTTTTATTTTTAAATCATAAGAAGTGTATCTCATATTTTTTTCACACCTGCATCCAAAACAGGATATTTCAATTTTTCATTCCACAACTGAGATATATAACTAATATTAACTTTCATTTTACTTTTTTAATTCTTTATAAAATTAAATTGTTAGCTACCATTCAAGCTCTGCTTGTCTTAAGCATCCTAAAACTGCAGGTAGCTTGAAGTATCTTAAACCATCCAGGTCATACCAGTTAATCAAAATGTTTACAATGTTTCAATTGCATCTATGGCGAATAGAATAGAATAGAATAGAATAGAATAGAATAGAATAGAATAGAATAGAATAGAATAGAATAGAATAGAA
>JANHZT010008895.1:45627-56900 GCA_032468215.1 Stegonotus admiraltiensis | reverse complement strand
CTCCTAGAAAGCCTCTGGAGCCTGGGGAGGGCAAAAAAATGGGCCTACCGGGCCCTCTGTGCCAAAAGGGGGGGTTGTGGGGGGTTGCACGTGCATGTGCAGGGGGGTGGGACACATTGAATTATGGGTATGGGCACGCGCACGCGTGACCTCCCCCCCAGCTCTCACTTTTGGCACGCAACAGCAAAAAGGTTAGCCATCACTGGTATAGAATAATATTGTTACAAATCTAAAGTAGCTCAACTTCGTAAAAATATAGGCAGAGATATAAATTCTGGTGTCCTGAGTCCCGTTCTATAGATATACCTATTATTTGAGATAAAATGAGCTATAAACTTTTCTAATTTAGGATTGTGAGTCCCTATACAGAACTGCTTCTTTTATTATTCCCTATTCTTTTATTATTCGTGTGTGTGTGTGTGTGTGTGTGTGTGTGTGTGTGTGTGTGTCAGTGTCATACAGATCTCCAGCAGCTTACAAACATGTAAAATCCATTAAAAAAAACCCCTAAGGCAATCTCATTTCAACAAAACAAAACAAACCCTTGTACCAAAGCAAGTCTACACTCATCAACATTCAGATGATCTAAAGAAGCCCTCAAAAAAACCTAGAAGATGCCCTTTAGATATCCAGAATCAAGGTTTTCCACAAGAGAATGCACCATCTGCAGCCTTTAGATGCTTAAAATTATTAAGGAATCGTAAGATGTGATCTTGTTTCCAAATATTTATGCCTCCAGCTCCACTGGAAAAATTATTTTGAACAAAACTAAGTCATGAAAATTCTTTATAAAAGCAATGGCAAAGTTGAGGAAGGAAAAGTAGTTTAACTATCTTTTATTCCCTTCCTCCAACAGCAACAATTATGTCTGCTGTACACATAATAACAGTTTTTATACTTGCCTCTTCCCCCCTTCCCAGCCCCCCACTACACAGTAACCAGGCAATTTATATCTCAGAAAAAATATAGAAATAAAAGGCAAACATGTTCTGCCAGAGCAACTTTCTACTTTCCAAAGCAGTGCATGTGATTTCTGATTAATAAAAAAGCAAATAATTTAGTTCCATTTAGGAAAGGGAGCTGAAAGTGCATAAATAAAAGAGTTCTAAATATGCTTAATGTTAACTGATTCACATGCTGGCTATAGTCACACAAACAATAACACATCTATTTCTTAGGCTATTAGGACTATCCAGTTTTTTCTTCTGAACCATAGCTCCCAGATTTATTTGGAAAAAGGATTTAAATTGCTTATTTCCAGATCCAATTCATATTTATGAAGATATTTAAATATGTTTTTATTTTTATATTATCATTTTTGCAGTTTGTGTTTCTCAGTGATTAATATGGGTTTATAATGTTATGATTAATTTGATTAATTAAAATCATATTTATTGCATATTCTAAAGGGGATGTAATAATTGGTAATTGTTTCAAAGGACTTAAAATTCCCAAAATTTATCTGGTTAAGATTATATTCAAGAGTATTTCTTTTATTATTATTATTTTTAATTATTCATAAAGAGAAAATAAACCCCAAATCCTATTTGTTGAATATCCTTATTTACTTAAAAAAGAGGTGGTTTCCCCAGACTATGAATGAATGTGAGCAAGGCATGTATTACATATGTGAAAATAACAGAAGATGCTGTTAAATTTTTTAAAAATAAAATAAAATGGGAAGATTGGAGAATGGATGGAATCTGTGGGAATCTTCTGGGGGGAAGACCTGGCAGAATTGCTAACTCCCTCAAAGAATCACCACCACATGTATCTATCCATATGTTGTCTCCTGAGAGGTCTTGACAGCCAAGACAGACATTTTCCTTTATGGATCTAAAATACAGATGACCATTCCTGATGACACTGCCCATTTTATCAGTACTAGCAGATTGAAACCCTTTTGGGGCAATCAAGGAGGACCATGTCCCAGTTAACTCCATCTGTGCAAAAATGTTGCTTCTGATCTCCTTTAAAGCAGTTTTAAAATTTACCTATTTTTATATGGTTACAGCGTAACCCCTCTTCTTTCTATAATCTATCCTACAAATCCTACAAATCATAAGTTCATTTCTTGTGTTTTATACAAAAAGTCAATAAAAAGTTTCCAGACAGCAATGAATGTAGATACTATCCCCTCTCTGATCAAAGAAATCAAGTTAGCCATCTCAGCAAGTTCCAGCATCTTCACCAACCATTCTTCCATTGTGGGTAATGCCGAATCTCTCCACTTTCGTGCATACAATAATCTCTCTGCAGCTATTATGTACAAAAAGAGTTCCATAACTTTTTCCCAATTGTTTGCCCATCAATACCAAAAGAAAAAACTCTGGTTTCAGTTGTATATTAATCTTTAAAATCCTCTGAACAGACTAAATATTTGAATCCAGAATTTTCTAGCTTTTTTAATACATGTACGCAGAGCATGATAAAATGTCCCTTCTTGTTCACATTTCCCATATAAATTTGAAGTGCCTTTATAATTCTAGATAATCTCTAGTGGCATACACCAATAGCATATCATTTTATTAAAATTCTCTTTATGATTATAACTTAGCATATATTTCAATATTTCCAACCATTGTTCCATCTATATAAATATGCATATTTATGCATCTTCTCAGTATTCTTTTGTTTCAGATTTCAATAGAATTTATATCTGTTTATAATTTGGACACAATTCTGTTTCAATTCTATTTCAAATTCAGTCTGACAATGTTCAAAGTCATAAACTCTGTTGTCTACTTTAAATCTTTCTAATAACTATAAATTAGAGAACATTGATAACTATAAGGTAATTCTTACAAAAGTCTCTTACCTATACTTAGTCACATTCAAACTTTGTTTTCCTCCAGTGTTCAAGGACATGTCACTTCATCACCAAGGGCCCTCTGAAAATCAGATGGTGCTCCCAAATCCATGGTATAAATAGTCCAGATACAAATAATTCAAAGACTATCCAAGTCCCATTTCCAAGCAGAAATTAAGATTTATATATTTTAAATTTATTTTGTCGAACATATACAAGATAACAGGTATAGGTATAAACATAATCATGAACAAGAAATTAGTACAGATAAATGGGGACAGTAGGACAGGGATGGTAGGCACGTTGGTGCGCTTATGCACACCCCTTTTACGGACCTCTTAGGAATGGGGTGAGATCCACAGTAGACAGTTTAAAGTTGAAGCTGTGGAGGTTAGAGGATGTAACAACGGAGTCAGGTAGAGCATTCCAGGCGTTGACCACTCTGTTGATATTCTCAGTAAAGTTGCACCAGAGCCTCAAGGACAACCCCAAGTCCTTTGGAACTGATGAGATCCATTTGAGTCTTGACATCATGTAGTTGATTATATAGGCCTTTTCTCCTTGCAGCCCAGGAGAACTCCAAATCAACAGGGCCTAATCCCCTCTTTTAAATTTAAATTGGGATTTTTATCGGGGATGTTTTAAAATTTCATGGCCAAATTATTTAATATTTTTAATTGTTTTTTAAATTTTGTATCTTATGTTTCTTAGTTGGCTGTTCACCGCCCTGAGTCCTATTGGAGAAGGGCGGTATAGAAATATAAATAAACAAACAAACAAACAAACAGGAAGTGATCTGACCATAACAAGGGATTGAAGGTAAAATCCCCCAAATTCAGATCACATCACCACTGCTTTGAGATAACGAACACATCTGATGTGTATCTCCCACTATGTGTCAGGTCCTCAGTTAGATAGATCTGGTCCGTGGTTGCCATCTTAGCCATTCACCCCCAAGCTACTTCTAAATCTGCATCTAAATAATGCAGCTTGAAATCTCTCAACGCCATAAGTTTGGGAACTCCATTATCAACGCACCTACAGCATTAAGTAGTTCCAGTAAGGAGGCTGGTACACCTGCAGCAATCCCATCTGATCCCTTTTTTCCTCTGTTCTGTTATTCTTTATTATCCCTCCATTGTTGTACTCTTTTATTTATTGTTGTTTTTGCTGGAAGGAAGGGAATGTGTGAAGTTGAATATTTCTGTATTTCAGAGTAATTTGTGTATGATGAAATGGTATATGCAGATGAGTTCAATTAGTTTTATAAATGAAAAACATTTAGTTACAGATAATTAATCGTAATCAGTTTCATATGTACAGTTTCTGTATGCTACTGGCCATGTACTTTTTTAGAGTGTTAAGGAAAATATGTGCATATTTGCATGCATGTATACCAAATTTACTGGGGAGGACAAAATTTCCAGGATTGTTTCCTTTGGTGTAGAAACCTCAAGTTGACAAAGTTAGGGAAATTGGGCATTTGTTAATGGATTTTTGTTAATTTATAATATTTTTCTATCTGTTCTTTCTTTTTGAGAGGTTGTTTTAAATTCAAGATTGTACTCCTTTTGGGTAAAATGATAATATAGCAGCTTTATAAGGAAAGGTTATTAATTTTGTTTCTCATCATGTCTTATGCAAACAGTATAGTATTTATTTACACTTCATTCCAATTAGTAAATTATAGTTATGAGTGCAGTATATTTGGCATCTACCATTAATCACACTAACCAAACAGACATGAGATGATACATATGCTCTATGGATGGGGAGCTTTTGAGGAGTCATGGGTTGTAGTTCGCCTTATGGAACTTCCAAGGGGTGATCGATACCATGCAGTGATATAATAATATTACCAAAGAGGTGGAGTTGAAATCCTATGCCTTATTTCTTTGCATTTTTCAGAGAAGGATTTTAGAATAATAGTGAGATGGAATGCCCCTCAGAAGTATCTTCCATTTTAACTTTAATGGAGTTATAACACTTGGGGAGTGGGGGGGAGGAATAAAAATCATATCGCTCAAATTTTGCCACAAATATTAGGAAAGGAGTCTCAAGATCTGGGATGCTATAATACTTGCAAACCGCCTGAGTTGCTATACTCCAAATCAGATATTTCTGATATTCCAAATCAGACATTTCTGATTTTTGTACAGATATATGATAACATTTTTGTTGCAAATAGCTGAGCAATTTAAGTACTTCTAATTATAGCTTGTTAGCATTCACCTGATGTTTGTGATCCATTCTGAAGATTTTCCAGATATCATAAAACAGTAGAAAAATGAAGTTCAGGTATTGATAAAGGAATTTCTAAAAAACCATGCATCAAATGTCAGTGTTTTACAAAACAAACCTCTGGGATATTTTTTTTCATTTCAAAAATAGATTCATATAAAAAAGCTGCTGATTTTACCTCCAAAAATAGAGTAAATTGCCTCTACCAAAATGGATTTTAAAACTATAAGTTTCATTCTAGCTTTCTTTAAGTTTCTCCTTGACCAAAGTACAACCAATTAAACATTTGTCATTTTTAGGACATGCACCTGGACTCAGGTAAAATCTTTAAAACACTCAGAGCAAGTGAACGGTAGCAGAAAGTATGTGCCTACAAAGCTTATAGAACTCTTTAATACTCCTGTCCTGGTGCTTCCATTGTGTCTCTGTAACTGTATCCAGCTAACAATTGATAATCAGTTGTGTCTACCTATAACCTGTAACATTTCTAATGTGCCAACAGGGATAGAGATTCCTGATTATTTATTTATCTATCTCCAGGAGGCGGCTCACAACAATAGAACATACAAAATTCAATTTTAAAAGTACCCAATAAAATTATAGTGAACCATTAAAATCCCCTTAAAACCCCTTCAGTCCAAGCCGGCTAGGCGAAATAGCCATGTTTTGAGGCCACGGTGGAAAAAGCGGAGGTCGGGGGCCACCCGGAGCTCCAGGGGGAGCTGATTCCACAGGGTAGGCACACCCACAGAGAAGGCCTGCTCCCTGGGGGTCGCCAGCTGACATTGTCTGGCCGATGGCACCCCAAGGAGGCCCTCCCTGTGGGAGCACACCGGGTGATGGGAAGATTATATCTCTATTGTTCTCACAACAGGATAAATTGTGCTTGGTGTTGCTTTGTTGCTTGTATGTAGAAAACACATACAACTCAATGGAATCTCCAGCTTTCATCTATGTTCAAGACTGGGGTAGAATGAAATCATTCCTTCCCTTCAATAACTGGGAAAAAGCTTTGGGCTTGTCTCAGGAAAGCTTGCCTAACCTCTTTCCATGACAAGGAAGTGCATGCCACTGAACCAGAGGTGGGTTTCAGCAGGTTCTGACCAGTTCTGAAGAACAGGTAGTGGAAATTTTGAGTAGTTCAGAAAACCAGTAGTAAAAATTCTGACTGGCCCCTCCCCTATCTATTATCTGCCTCCTGAGTCCCAACTGATCGGGAGGAAATGAGGATTTTGCAGTAACCTTCCCCTGGAGTGAGGAGGGAATGGAGCTTTTATAGTAACCTTCCCCTGCAATGCCCACAAAGCCACGCCCACAAAGCCACACCAACAAAGCCATGCCACGCCCACAAAGCCACACCAACAGAACCGGTAGTAAAAAAATTTGAAACCCACCACTGCACTGAACCCTTATACATAGGGCAGGGAAGTATTTTAACTAGATCTTGGTAGCAAGTAGATACTACATAAAATTCAGTTTTATCAATGAATAGATTATATATGGTCAGAGATTGTAAAACTTCTAAATATGCAGAATCCACATGCATAGACATCTAGTTATGCTTATTGATGATAGAATGCCTTACAATCATCAATCTACAATCTGGGTGATTGAGGAAGTGGGGGATAGGAGTTGAGCCTTTAGTCTCATCTTCCCTTTACATATTCAGCACATACGCAGTCTTACTCTGTAAACAACGATAATGGTGTTCATCATAAAAAGGGATCCAGAACTTAATGCACTAGTGAATTTCTGGCTTATGTTTTTCTCTGAGCTATTTAAAGCTCAACGTCTGGAATAGTTTCCAGGATTGTATCATTTGTTTATTATTTTTCTTTGAACACAGGAGAGTGCTTTCAAAAAGAGAGAGAGAAAAGGAATAAATACCTAAGATAAAATAGCTTAAAGTATCAATGTCATTAGCTAATCCAAAAACTGAGTGATAACAAAAGCCTTGGCAAATGTTGTCTTTCCAGCCCTACTCCAACTCATTTATACCAACCAATAGGCCTTTGTTCAAAAGATGGCTTCCGTTCAAACTATTTGCCAAACACAAACAACTCTCTAAGCAAGTCAACAGCCCAGTTATTGACTGACACTAGATGCAAGAAAGGCATTCGAGGCATCTGCTAGCAAAGCAGCAGAAATTTAATTTCTGGCTTTATCTTGTAGGTACAACTCCACAGTTTTCTGGCTTTCTTTCAGAGAAGCATGAAACAATTCCATCCCCTTCCAGGTTTTTAAACTTTAACTCTTCTCAGATGTACTAATCTGAGTTTAGAATAGTTAGATAACATGTTGCCTTTGAGTAGCTTCATATCTGTGGAGACTAACTACCTTAGTACCTTCCAGGCTTCCAGCCCATCTTATCTCATTTTTAAAGGTTCTTTAATAGAGAGATATATGCTGATCTTCAACTTGTATGGTTCAATATTATCTACCTTCAATATGTTTATGTCCACATGCCTTAACATGCCTTGAACTAACATCCTAAATTAGAAGCTGGACTGGCACTGTCAATATCTCCTGAGGGAAGATTTAGGTTATGGAAGATTGGTCTACAGTTATAATAGTAGTTGGCCAGAGTTCCAATACCTTAGCTAAAGAGAAGGAATCTGGACAATAAACTTAGGACTTTTGTATGCAAAGCATATGCTTTTCATTGATTTCCAGAGTAGCAATTTTAGCTAAGACCCAGCCCCTTTGCATCTGTTTGTATTTGAACAGCATGTTGATTCTGTGGTTGTCTGTTGTGTACAAGACTTAGTATCTCAGGATAAATGCTTAAGCCCTGCATATTGCTACTGCTTCTACACTTCAAAAGCCATGACTCAGAGACTGACGGACGAACGGGTGGGTGGAGATGATGGATGGATGGATGGATGGATGGATGGATGGATGGATGGATGATAGTTTCATATCCCAACAGAGAACCACTACTAGTTAATGTTAATAGCACACAAGCTATTTCTTTACAAAACAGCTTCTTACATTTTAAATTATCATTTCAGTGTGTATTGTTCTCAGCTTAAATTATTGTAAATTCAATCAATGCAAGTCATGGAAATGTTTTAGAGAACAATAAAGAAAAAAAGTCAAATGATAGTCCTTTAATATTCTTCTGCACAGTAATGCAAACTTTTGGATTTATTTCTGACTTTCCCACAGATTTACTTGCATATCCAATAAAAAAGCTTGTCTTTTTATCCTAATGATGCCTGAAAAGTAGATTAAGCTCTCAGCAACCCTGCTTACTATCTGTATGCAAATACCCAACAGATATCTTCAATAGCATGTTTTATGCATTTGGTCTGTCACTCTTAGACAGCGTAAATCACTCATTATTTATGATGAATCACATATTTTGAAACAGAGTTAATTCCTCCAGCAAGGGTCTAGCCTTCAATTTTTTTTCTTGAGAATATATTGCTATTTTTCTAAAAATAACAAGTGTCCAGATAGAGTAAATAACTATCAGATATTTAATCAAAGTTAGATATCTAGTTCAATACAATCTCATTCTGTATGGCTTGGTATGATGATGATGGCAAGCTAAAGATATTTTGAAGGTATCTATGGTAGGATGTTTTTTGGTGGCCATATTTGGCAATGGATAACATGGATTCATGTTCCTATGCTTATGTGTCACCTGGTAAACAAGAACCACAGAAACAAAATACTGTTTAGAGACATGCCTCATTGCAGTATTGTATTATGTTAGTATTAAATGTATGAATTTGTCACCGCTATTTTATAACATTAGCCCTATAGATTTTTGTTATTAGTTGTGACGTTGGGTCTGACCTATCGCGATCCCATGGACAATTTTTCTCCAGGCCTTCCTGTCCTTTACTATCCCCCGGAGACCATTTAAGCTCACACCGCACACACTGCTTCAGTGACTCCATCCAGCCACCTCATTCTCTGCCGTCCCTTTCTTCTTTTGCCCTCAGTAACAGTAACAGAGTTGGAAGGGACCTTGGAGGTCATCTAGCCCAACCCCCTGCTCACACAGGAGACCTATACTAGGGATTCGAACCGCTTCTAGTCCAGCCCCTGGTTCATGAAATCCTATATCATTTCAGACAAATGGCTGTCCAGTCTCTTCTTAAAAATCTCCAGTTTGGAGCACCCATAACCTCTGGAGGCAAGGAGTTCCACTGGTTAATTATTCTCACTGTCAGGAAATTTCTCTTTAGTTCTAGGTTGCTTCTCTGCTTGATTAATTTCCATCCATTACTTGTCCTGCCCTCAGGTGCTTTGGAGAATAACTTGACCCCCTCTTGTTTGTAGCAGCCCCTGAAATATTGGAAGATGCTATAATGTCTCCCCCAATCCTTCTTTTCATTAAACTAGACATATCCAATTCCAGCAATTGCTCTTTATATGTTATAGCCTCCAGTCCCCTAATCATCTTGGTCTTGGAAGCATTCAATTTGTTTAGATTACATTAAATTATCCTCACTGCCTCGGATTTCTTGTAGCTGGATCTGCTTGGTTATCTAAAGCGATTGTGTGTGAATCTTTCCTCAATCGTTCCCAGCATTAGGCTCTTCTCCAGTGAGTCCTTCCTTCTCATTAAGTGGCCAAAGTATTTCAGTTTCATCTTCAGGATCTGGCTTTCTAAAGAGCAGCCAAGGTTGATCTCCTCTAGGACTGACTGATTTAATCACCTTGCAGTCAAAGGGACTCGCAGAAGTCTTCTCCAGCACCATAGTTCAAAGGCCCTATAGACAGACTAAGTTATATAATACCCCACTATCATCCCATTCCTGTTGTGCATCCTGGAAGTTATTAAGCACAACAGGAGCATTCCTGTTTGGCAGGAAAGGGGGTTTTTTTTCAGCTATAATCCAACCCATTGCAAGGAAAAAGAACGGAAGCTATTTTTCTATGCAACCCCCACTATTAGTTGCTTCTTCTGGACTTCTAAGAATAGTAACTATGTGGGGGGTAAATAAAATGCTCAATAATAAGCATTCTTTTAAAAAGTTGAGTGTGTTCCTGAAGCACACTTTGTAAACAATATATTTTTCAAATGTATTATTTGTTCCTAAAAGTGGCAGTTCTAAGCATGTGTTTTTGTCCATAACATTGTTTAATCCACTACGTTGTTTTGCTTTGGAACGCTTTCTCAGGAGTGCCTGTTTGTTTCTTATTCTTGTGCATATTTGCAATTTATTTGTTGATCAAATTTATATGCCTCTATCTCGCTATATGTGTGACTCTGGGCATCTTATAAATAAAAAGACTATAAAAATCATTAAATAGGGAGAAGGGGATGGGAGGGAGGAAGGGAGGGAGGAGTATATATAGATATAGGATATAGATATACACAAAGTTAAAAAGTCAGAGAAAGCATCCACAAACCTCCAAGCACCCACCCACCCCCAGGACTGCTTACCGCTATTGGATCCCTGTATTAGTTGACAAAGCCAGATCTTGATGCACTTTTGGAAAGTCAGATGTATGGGAGTCAACCTCCCCTCTGGAGGCAAAATCTTCCTTAGGCAGGGGCCAATAGCAGTAAAGGCTCTTTCAGAATCAACACTGCTTGAGGGCTTGAAACTTCAGGTGGCAATTTTACCACTGCTCTGGTTGCATGTCAACATGGCAAAGAGAGTGAGAAGAAAGATGGGGCTGCTTCAAGGGTGAAATGCTACCAGTTTGGACCGTTCGGGAGGACCGGTAGCGGAGATTGAGGCTAGTTCACCATACTGGTAGCAATTGCTGGCTGGCCACATCCCATTGCTGCAGCCTTCCCGTGACTAGCTTGCGAAGGCAGGCAAGCGGAAGGCCACATGGAAGGCAGGCAAGCTTCACAGGACTGCGGGGAAGGGAGCTAGCCGCTTACTCCCTTCCCAGAATGCCCACCTTCCATGCTGCCAAACTCATTGTTCAGAGCATCAGTGATCTAAGGAAACATCTTCTAACTCTTCAAAATTGACTTTAAGAGCATTGAGAAGCCGACAGCAAAAGTGGAAGGAGGGACATACACACACACAAACACACACGCCCCTGTTGTCCCCACCTCCACCACTACTTTTGCTGTTGGCTTAAAGTCAATCTTGAAGAGCTGGAAGATATTTCCTTACATCGCCGCCAAACTCATCGTTGGGAGCGTCAGCGATCTAAGGAAACGTCTTCTTACACCTTCTCCTCCCCATTCCCCCACTCATTTTTCCATTTCTGTGCCTGGATTCTGCTAATTACACCTTCTCCT
>JANHZT010008895.1:14968-33752 GCA_032468215.1 Stegonotus admiraltiensis | reverse complement strand
CAGGGTGTGAAAGAGCCAAGTTTGCCTACCACTGCCCTAGTTCTTCCTGTAGATGCTTAGTCATATGACTTGAAAAAAAATATCTGAAAGTTTAAATGTTTGCACAGTCCACAGCATCAATGTAATATTTAACGAGACCTACAAAGCCTCCACTGACAATGTTGCTAAACATAAATGCTCTTCATGGAATAGGTTTAAAAATTCAACTAAATGAATGTGTTTCACGATAGCACAATGTACAAATATGAAATAGTGCAATGTACAAATACAAAATTAATTGATTAGCCCTATTAATGTTGTTGTCTCCAGAAACACTTCCTCAGTGATGTGTCTAGGTGAGCATGCCCACCTATGCACCTCATTGAGAAAATATTTCTAGAAGCATCAACATTATTCCTTGATAAATCCTTATCTAATAAGAAAAGGGAGAACTGAAAACAAGAGGATATAGATTTCTATTTTCAAGGGCAAAATCACAAAGTACCCATCTCAGTTTTTTTCCCCACAGTTGTATATGAAAGTTTTCCTCTTGATGCCTCATATATTCAAGTTCATAATGAATGAATAATGCATGAATGAAGTAGCATAAGGTGCAGCTACTTACGGTCACCTTGATTTAGAGCTACAAACTTATTTCATTGGATAGATTGGTGACATGCAAAATTACCTACAGACTAATTGATTGATAACTGTCAATGAAATGAACAGTAGCTTCAAATATAAAGTATAAATATACTGTGATCTATGGTACAACATTTTGAAGCACTGAACACCAAACCAGCAAAGTCCAAAATGAAATCTCTACCTAGGTGTGGGGTGTTTTTTTCAAAATACTTCTTTTGCTGAAATCCCACATAAACACCGATTTACACTTCCAGTGTTTCAAATTATTCAACCATAGAAAAAATAGAGTATACTTATCTATTTCCATTGGGAATTTGGTTAAGTTAGAAAAACAAGTGTATTTCATAACAGTCTAAATACCACACTGATATCTGTACATAGAAATTATTCTTAAATCTTCCAAATTTTTACAATACCAGGTAGAAAGAGCATGAGCAGGCACATACACATGCACAGGAAATAGTATCTGTGATTTATTTACATGACACCTCTCACATGTCATAATATTTTTAATTTGTTTATTTTAGAAGACATTGTCCATCAATCTGTGAGTATATCATTTACAGGAAAACAATAGGCTCATAAATGCTCAGCTGGAAAGTTCTTCAATGATCTCTTTGACAAGACCATGTAATGGTGATGGAAGCCATTAGCAACTACCTACACAAGGGGAAACTATAATTGTGATCCTGCTTAAGGTAAGAGTATCCAACATAGTTTTTTTACAGACTGTCTTTTTAAGAGCAAACTCAACACCACAGTCTTTGTATACTTCTGTGCATTGGGTTATCTTTTGCATTTCCCCAAGAAACTCCAAATGTAGTACATCATAAAATCATCTTTCCTTCATTATCCTAACAGTTATTTTAAGGTAGGTTTTTTTTTAATATTTGGTTTGCTCGTGGGAAACCAATGAACTGCAATGAGTGAAAATTTTTTTTGCTCTGTTCATTATTCAGTATTCTAATTATCACCACTTTTTCCACTTCATGTTGGCTGCTTTATCCTGGCCAAACACACTTAATTCAACATCTGTTGTCAATTTAAAAACTTGGAATTTATACTATTTTAGAGCTAGCACAAATTTCAAATCATATGTGTTTACCAAACATTTTGTCCCCTCTAGATTAGATGAAAAAGTTAGCCAAATATTTGCTATCACAACACATTTCTGGGCTCTTTCAGTGTGGAGGTGATAGCATTTGCTTGGAAACAAATGATAAAGTTACTGTGGAAAGGAGGAAGGAAGGAAGGAAGGAAGGAAGTTTTTCCTCATTGTTCAGGATATTATGAAAAATTAATATTGATAGTAACAAAATCCATCAATGTATTAGCAGAATAATGATACTAAGAACTGTTTCACAACAATGTCATGTTGCACATCAAGCATAGAGTTCACATATAAACAAAAATTGTAATTGCTTTACACTGTATTGTGGATACTTGAAATAAATATAGCACCTAAAATATGTGAGTTGAGACATTAAAGAAGGCTTTCCTATTCCCTGACCTGTTGGTAGGGGCAAAGTTCTAGAAGTACAGATGGAGGCAATTCAAAAAGCTAACCAATGTGAGGAAATGATTTTATCTCAACATTATGCCAATAGATGATGACACAAATTAGTTTCTGGTTTTGTTTGTATCATTGCCCTCACCTCCAAGGCTTTTTCTATCCAAGTTTCTCAAAAGTGCAGAAATAGATAAACCAACAAAGTTCCCTGTGTCATCATTTCAAGCTCCACTGAATACAGATGCAATAACTGGCACCATTGATCAAACACTGGTTCCATTGAAATGCCACCAGCTGAGTTTTGCCCTGGGTCTTTCTTATCAAGTATTTGGATCTTTTTCTTGTATATTCATCACTGTCTCTTCTTTGACAAACACTATGAAAGAAGAATTAGCAGCTTCTAACTACACTTGAGGACTTCTTCTGGTGGGAGGTCATTTCAAGTGTTCCCCATTAAAGACCTATTTGTTCAAGACACACATGGGTAGGAGATAGCCCTGGGAGTAGAATTAAAAATATGTGACATTCACATTTGAAAGTCAAGTTTAAGCTGCATGCTAAGAGAAAAATCCAGCTTCCTCATCATAATCAGCCTTTCATTCTGATTGGACGCCAGAAAACATTACCACTTCCTTAGTAACTTCATTTAACCTGCAAATTATCACAAGAATACCCAGTTAAGTCTGGAAATCAATGAGAACCAAGAAAACATAATAAAATATGAGCCATTTTCTTTATTGAAAGCTAAAGGGACATCACAGCAAAGAATGAATTATTCAACAGTTCTAAATTGGATCAATTTATCAGGTGGGGCAAAGCAGATAGGATAAAAGCAGTAGGATTATCGGCTTTTTAATCAATGCAACAGCAAAATATTTACTGTATTAATGGCCATCGTCAAGACAATCACATTTAGAATACCATTGTAAAATATGAATGCTCATTGCAAACCTGTGTATATCTGCATAATAGCATTAAGACACTAAAACTGCTATTAAGTAATCACAGTTCAGTGGGTTTTATTCACTCCTGTGCATCTGCCAGAAGAAGGGGCACCATATGTGAAACAGATTATTTCTCCTGTCCACTCTGCCAAAAATTTGGCCCATAAAATTGGGAGAGAATCTGGGATAGATTGAAAGGGAATGCAGAGGTTTACAAGGAAGAGATTTTGAGCAGAAGTAGAAAGACTCCTTTTGCAGTGCTGAGTGGGTTCTTATTTAGAGAATAACACTAGCAACATCAACATATGCTAGGACCAACAAGTTATTTTATATATATAACTTTAAATATGAAGTCAAACCAAGGTTTCATTTTTTTCAGTTTCGAGCAAAAAATGCAGAAATAGTTTCCATATAGAAACAAAACTAGATATATTCTCTTTAATTAAAACAGTGTTACCATCTCCATCAACTCCATCACCTTTACCACCCACTCCTACATTGTGGGAATTAGTGTGTCTTTCCGCCTTTGTGCATATAAGATTCTCGCTGCAGTCAACATATATAATGACAAAATTCCAAATATTCTTTCAAGTTCTTTCTCCTTCAAACCTAAAGGGAAAACTTCTGTTTCAAATTTATGTTTGAAATGTTTATGTTTAAACTTCTGAATTAAAGTAAAAACCTGGTCCAGGTGTGTCTTTGCTTCCTCACAAATCCACCAAAGATGATAAAAAGTATCCATTTTGCAGTTGAATTTCCATCATAGATCGAGTAGTTATTTCAGATGACCTCGCTGTTGTTGAAGACAGCACACAAGAAGAACATTAAAACAATAGAAAATAGAAAAAGTAGCTTTTTCTCAAAAGAAATCCATATTGAAGCTGTCAGAGTTTGTTGCAAAAAACAAATCCAGAAGCACATACAGATAAACTGATGCAGCAGGATTCATTAACTTATTTATATACACAATAATACATGAAGTCAGTTTACAATACCAACAGCAGATTCGCAGTTTCATTTCAGCTCAGATCAGCAGACAAGTTCACACACACACTGGTTTCAGTTTCTCTTTACAGACTTAGAAGCTGCAGACTAAGACACGCCCTGGCTCCAACCTGTCTCAGCACCCAATTGGCTGATTTAGTTGCTATGCCTATTCATTGGCTGACCTTGTTACCATGTCTTCCCAGTCATGAACATTCTGACAGAAGCTATTGCAGTAAAACAACAGAGCAACTTAAGGCTTTCTTTCAAATCACATGGCCATTTCAACAGAAGCATCAAACTACATTATATCTCAACAATATACTATTTGAAGAACTTCAAAGAGAAATTCTAGAATTAAAATATTATCAGAAAATGAGATTTTATTATCTTTTTTTTATTATTAGGATGAAATATCTGCAAGATAAATCTAAGAAGAATATTACAAATGCATGACTTAACATAATTAACTTCTCTCCTTAATTATTTTCTATATTGCTTCTATTTGCTTCTTGCCCTGCCTTCAGGTGCTATCATATCACCCCTAGTCTTTCTTTTCATTAAAAGAAAAAAAAGACATGGACTTCAACTCCCAGAATACCCCATAGCTCGCTTGGGTATTCTGGGAATTGAAGTCCACAAGACTTGAAATTTCCTGGTGGACTGTTGTACAGTCCTGGTGAAGATATTACCTGACTAAAACAGTACAGTTGCTATAAATATGGGTCCCCACAATTCTGAGTTATGCAAAAATGTATATTTATGATTACAACATCCCAGCGTTTCCAGTAGATCAAAAGAGCTCTGTAGGAGGGTGAACGCCAAACCTTACGCTACTGGCTTTAGCTGCTGAGTTTTGTTAATCTCTTTCTTTTCTTAGATTTTAAAAATGAATTTATGCTCCTTCCAGAAAGATATTGAAGCAACAATCACACTTTTTGCAAAGAAGAAGAATGTGTTAGACTTCTTTATGAATAGAAACAGGTGCATCGTCATGTACCTTCTGACTTCATAATTTATACAGTGTAAGTCTGCAGGGAAGGGCTATAATTGGAGTGGAGTAAGTGAGGTGAAAATTGCTAGGTAGCACAACCATCTGCATCTTTCTTAATTAGGCAAGTTCATCGCTGATATGCAAACTTTGAGTTAGTCATCTCTAGCGTATTTTATCCATCAGACTAAGAAGTTCATCTTATAGGGAGGTATCTATAACTAGGGATATACTGTTGATAGTAAATCTTTTTATTTACTGTAATCCCTTTTATCGGGGTAGAGTTGGGGCAATTGAATGGAGATGAGCTTTTACTGGCCAGATATCCTTCCTGAAGCCTACTTGGAGTTTGCAGCAGATATTTTCTTTTTGCATTCTGATCAGGGATGGGTTCTACTTACCTTTACTACCAGTTTGCAATGGGATTGCGCGCGTGCACTGCACTTCCGCACACATCTTGCTTCTGTGCATGCACAGATCACTTCTGATGATGTCAGGGTCAGTGGGCAGAGCCTCCTGCCGGTTTTACTACTGGTTCCATAGAACCGGTCCAAACCGGGGGCAACTGATCCTAATAGAGAAACATCTGTTGCTGCCTAGGATTCAGGGGTGAAATCCAGCAGGTTCTGACAGGTTCTGGAGAACCGATAGCGGAAATTTTGAGTAGTTTGGAGAACCGGCAAATACCACCTCTGGCTGGCCCCAGAGTGGGGTGGGACTGGAGATTTTGCAATATCCTTTCCCCAAGAGTGGGAAGGGAATGGGGATTTTGCTGTATCCTTCCCCTGCCACACCCACCAAACCACACAACACCCACCAAGCCATGCCCACAGAACCAGTAGTAAAAAAAATTGGATTTCACCATTGCTAGGATTGAACTCTCAGCCTTCCAAGAGAGAGGTGAGTATCTTCATCTCTAGACCACTGCACATCTCAAATACTTGAAACATTTGTTAAGTGAGTTTGTCCCATTGTACGACTTTTCTTGACACATTTGTTAAGTAAGTCACTGGAGTTGTTAAATTAGTAACACTGTTGTTAAAAATAATCTTGTTTCCCCATTGACTCTGCTTGTCAGAAGGTCCCAAAAGGTGATCACATGACCCCGGGACACTGCAACTGTTGTAAATGTGACTCAAGTATCAAGCATCTGAATGTAAATCACCTGACCATGGGGATGCTGCAACAGTCATAAATGTGAAAAATGGTCATAAGTCACTTTTTTCAGGGCTGTTGTAATTTTGAATGGTCACTAAGTGAACTGTTGTAAGTCTAGGGCTATCTGTATACAGTATAGCCATGATGGGGAACCTATGGCATGCCTGCCACAGGTGGCACACGAAGCGATATCTGTGGGCACGCGAGCATTACCCTGGCTCAGCTCCAGCGTGCATGCACGTGCAGGCCAGCTGATTTTCAGGCCTTCTAGGCCCACCAGAAGTCAGGAAATGGGCCATTTCCAGCCTCGGGGGGGGGCGAGGATGTTTTTGCTCTCCCCAGGCTCCAAGAAAGCCTCTGGAGCCTGGGGAGGGCAAAAAATGGGCCTACCAGGCCCGCCGGTAACCTTTTTGCCATCGCGTGCCAAAAGCGGGGAGAGTGGGGGCGGAGGGTTGCACACACATGCATGGAGGGTGCAGAGTATGGAGGGCATTGAATTATAGGTGTGGGCGCATGTGTGCGCGACCCCCTGCGCGACCCCCCACTTTTAGCATGCAACGGCAAAAAGGTTAGCCATCACTGCAGTATAGACTTGATAGATTCAAAATCAAGACAATCAAGAAAAAGAGTCATTCATAGCTTCAATTCCATTTAGTTTTTCTTGCTAGATTTATTGTCACAGGTGAGAAGTTACATGGATAACTTACATATTTGTAAAACATTGAATAAAATTCAATGCCTCTACTCGCTCAGTTTGATTTTGATAAACAGGAAGAACTAAACAGGAATTCATTTTTCTGGTATTAAAAATCTTGTGAAGTCCTTTACAAGAAATTTAAATGATTTCCCCCACTCTATTCGCATCAGTTTGGGCATTTTTAAAAAAATGAATATAAGAAACTTTATTCCATATATGCTTCAAAAATTAGAATATATATATAGAAAAATATATCTGAAATGTTCAAGGTTCTGATAAATGGCATTTTATTCATTCAGGCATCAAATTGGAGATCACATTCTTCCTTTACTCCAGGCAGGGAAAAAGAGAAGCACAGGTTTTATGTTGCTGGGAATCAGCTAGGAAGCCAGGTTCTATAAGATGGTTCGAGCAATTTTGCAAAGAGCAGGAGACAAAGAATTCATTTTACATTAAACTGGTTCCCTTGGCAACAGAAAAAAGAAGAAGGAAACAAGATGTTTTAGAAAGAGTTCAAGGATCTCTCTAGCTGTCTTGTGATATAGCATATTTCTGTCTAATTGCCTGTTTGGAGCACATAAGGACAAAACAAATTTTGTAATACAACATTACAGAAATCATTGTCAATTTTATTTTTAGACACATACAAAGATACAAGCATCCATTTCAGTAAATTCTATTTTTGGTAATAATTTTCAAATGTCAAAGAAGAATGTTTCATTCTTCAAAATAGGATAAAAAACGTCTTCAGTAACTATTTAATTTAATCCTTTCTGTAATTTGCTTAAGTGGAATCAACCAGAAGTATTTTGTCTCTGATCTTCCCTTCATTTCCAAATTCTAGCTACCAAAAGGAAATACCATTTACTCTGTTGTTGTTGTTGCTGCTGTTATTGTTGTTTTCCTTTTCCTCAAGGTACATATAAACCATCAGTCTCCACCCGCTAAGTGAATTGCAGGATTCTCCTCTATGAACAACGTCCTGGGTAACTCTTGTTTTAACCTTTCATTTCAAATATCTAAAGACCACTTCATTAAGTAATGGAATGATATGTTTGTCTCTGGCAACCAGATAAAGTTTCCATGATGAATCAAAATGCCACAAATAGACATTCCCATTTCTGAAATTCATATATTCTAATATATTTCTTTTTATCCCAGCTTTATTACTTTTGTAAATAACTCAAAGCAGTGGACGTACATAATACTCCTTCTTCCCCCTATTTTTCCCACAACAATAACCATGTGAGTGAGTTGGACTGAGAGAAGGTGACTGGCCCAAAGCCACCCCGTTGGCTTTCAAGGTTAAGGAGAGACTGTAGGCTTGGTATAATATGCACCAGACAGAGGTTGTAACTGATGGAGAGTACAACAGCCTCAGAAAAAGTACTTTTCAACCTGTATTTGCACTTATGGCCATTGTACCACCCCAGCAGTCACATAATCACAATTTGGGTGCTTGGCAATTGAATCATTTATGACTGGTTGTAGCATACTGCAGTCTTGCAATCATGATTTGCAACCTTTTTTTTTTTGCCAGTTTATGACCCAAAAAAAGCCCATTGGGGAAGCTGTATTCATTTAACCATTATGTGATGTGCTTAACATGATTTACTTAACAATCACAGTGATTCTCTTTAAACCATAGTAAAAATAGTTGTAGCTCATGTCTGTTCAAACCTTGCAGATTTATCACAGAAATCCCAGTCCCAATTGTGCTAGTAAGTCAAGGACTACCTGTAACTGAAATCAATCCATCATTGAGTCACCAAATGGAGGCATTTCATGGTGTTCTCTGAGTTTGGTTGCTTATCTTTGGTATTGGAGAAGATTCTTGGGAATATCGTGGATTTCTAAGAGAACAAATAAAACAATTCAGTGCAGGTTTTTGACTCAAGACAAAAATTACGATGGCTCAAATTATGATAATGAATCTATAATCTGAGCACAAGTGAAAAGAAAGGAAAAAGACCTCAACATCAGGATGAATAGACTCAATTATAGCAGTGCATCATTGGAAGATCTGAAGGACCACTTTGATTGTTTGAAGAAAATCTATCATGTGGTCACTAATAGTTAAAATTGACTTGATGGCACATAATTATTATCAATCATCAATGTTACATGCTTTAGGAAATATGATCTTAAACGGGTAACTAGGTTTTCATGAAAGATTGCTAAATGATTTCTCCAACATTTTTATAAAGTGTCAGTAAAAATAAGTGATGAACTGGGTCCATGCCTCCGAAGAAAATTTGCCAAAATAATTAATGGAAGTATTTTTATGGCCTAAAGCAGCATGCAATGTGCAATATTGGAATCTTGCTGTTAATTCCCCTGATCAATAAGCTCTAGATATGTAAAATAAACCTCATTCAGCCTGGTTCATTTGTGACTTGTGACTAATCCTTTTACAAAATATTCAGTAGTAACTGGGTTTCTATCAAGGTATTTAAAAGGGGATTGAGCAGCAGAATAAAATAGGTTCCACCTATCTGGAAGAAGTTCAAGAAGAACAGCAAAGATGGGAGGGACTAGAAACTATGTAGAAATATGAAACTGAAGGGAGATGTCATGCCACTCTTGAAATACTTAGAAAGATATCAAAATAAAAGAAGCTCTAGGCCAATGATGGCTAACCTTTTTGCCATCACGTGCCAAAAGCGGGGGGAACACGGGGGTGTCATGCATGTGTGTGCCCACACCCATAATTCAATGTGCCCCCCCATATATGTGTGCATGACCCCCCCCCGCAACCCCCCCACCCACTTTTGACACATGATGACCCAGTGGGCCCGGTAGGCCCGTTTTCCAAGAAAGCCTCTGGAGCCTGGGGAGGGTGAAAATGGCCTTCCCCCCCCCCACCGGAGGCCCTTCAGAGGCCAGAAATGGCCTGTTTCCCAACTTCCAGTGGGCCCAGAAGGCCCAAAAATCAGCTGGCCAGCGTGTGCATGCGCACTGGAGCTGAGCTAGGGCAACGCTCGCGTGCCCATAGATACGGCTCCCTGTGCCACCTATGGCACATGTGCCATAGGTTTGCCATCTTGGCTCTAGGCCTATTCTCTCTCATTTCAGAACTATATAATAAAGAATTTGAATTAGAGAATGGTAGACTCCAAAATGATTATTAGTAGAAAGTTCTTAACATAATATTTTGATAGTGGGACCAGTTCCCCAGAGAAGAGAGATCCCCTTTCCACTAAATATGTTAGAGCAAAGGCTAGAGAAACGTTTATATGGAATGCTAACATCTGGATTCCTGCACAGGGCAGAGGTCTGGACTTGATTACCCAAATGTCCCCTTCCAGCACTATTATGATTACTGGATTTTTTGATCTGATTTTCTTTTATGTCATTCCAACATGTGAATTGTTTAAAGGCTCACATTAGTTAATGAACAAGAATATGTAACAATTTAAGATAGTTTCATTTAGGGTTGTGCTGCAGTTAAGAGCCAAGTTTGTCTCCCACCCTGAATAGCAGGATCCAGAGTTGGGTGGAGGTCCCTAAATTGCCGCGTCTCTCTTACTCAAAAATCCTCTCTCAAGATCAATCTTTTGTATTTATTTTGTGAACTCAGGGTGTTGAAAAGGGTGGTGCTACATGCTGAAGGAGAAGGAGGAAAAGAAGGGACTTTAAATTAGCAACCGTACTTTTGATGGATTGTCTGCAAATATCTTTGGGGGAGGAAAAGCAGAGAGAAGAAAGAATAATACTCAGACTTCAGCAGGTCTGTCTTCTTGCTCACTGAAGTACAGTCAGGATAAACCACTGGAAACAGCACACTGTTCTCACACACACCCCACCTGAAATCCACTGAAGCATGTTAGAAACAGACTAAACATCGAACTTGAGTTTCTTTCCCTCTGTGCACCTTTTCATCAGGAGGGATGCCCTGATAGCTGTTAATCTTTTGCCCTTTGTTTTGTCATTGGAAAACTGATTTTCCACTGCAGCCTCATCTGCCAGTAAACAGATTACAAAGAGTGGCAGAGACAATCAGCAGTCTGGCTTTACTCTCCAATGGGGACAGAACGCGCTCCCAAGAGGATTGCAATATGGAAGGTTTCAGAGATGTCTATATATTCACTGTCATTACAATCCCAACTCATTGTTATTGGCTTTCTGAGTTTGATGGCATTCTTTCTGCTGAAAGGCAAACAATCTGTCTTACTTTTTTCAGTTCATTATTCCCATTCTCGGTACCTTCTTTGAGTTAGTTTATGTTACATTTTAATTCTCTGATCCATTTTTCCCATTCTTTCTTCCGTTCCTTCTCTCTTGCTTTCATTATACAATCTAATGTTCTACTTTTGTTTGTAAAGGCAATCATTTATCAGCCTTCCTTCCTTGCTCAATTATTCATTGTATTGATACAGTATGTTAGATTTATTTTTAATTCACTGATTAATAATTGTAAATATAAAGGTACTGGAGTGGGTTCCAAAAATTTTTACTACCGGTTCTGTGGGCATGGCTTATTTTGTGGGTGTGGCATGACAGTCATGTGATGGTTGGTGTGGCTTGATGGTCATGTAACTGGGCAGGGCTTCGTAGTCATGTGGCTTTGTGAGATTTTATGTTTCTGTGGTGAGTGTGAATCACCACACAAATATACAGAATCTCACAAAGCTGCACTAAGCTGAATATGCTAGCTATTGAGTCACATAAAATGCAACATGTTCCACGTGACTCAATAGTTTGCTTTTATATGTGCAGCTTTGTGAGATTTTGTGTTTCTGTGGTGAGTGTGAATCACCACACAAACACACAGAATCTCACAAAGCTTGCACAAATCTGAACATATAAAAGCAGCTAAAATTTCCTAAATTTTATGTGATTCTATTTCCTCAAAAAAAATGCATTTCCTAAAAACAATAACATTTCCTAAAAATATTTTTTTTAAAGCATAAAGAAAAAAACCCCAGCCACTTACCTAATTGAAGGTACAAGGGAGGCAGGCAAATTCAGTTGCTTGCCGATGAGATGGATGTCTTCCACTTCAAGCCAGGCAGGTCTACCTGCCAGCTGCTTGGGATTCGGCTCCTGAAGGCTGGAGGCTGTACAAGGCAGGCAGGTAAGGCAGGCTGGAGGCTGGAGGGATGGTGGAAACATTAGACCACCTGGGATGGAGCCAAGGTGGTAGCAAAGCCTACTGGAGGTCAGGGATTTGGCCTGCTGGCCAGCAGGACTCCAAGCAACCTCCAGCTGGCTAATAGGGACTGGAGATTCAGCCTGCAAGCTAGCAGGGCTCCAGAAGAACTCCCGCTGGCTAATAGAGGCCGGGGATTGGGCCTCCTGGCCAGCAGGGCTCCAAGAGTCTGGCTATGGAAAGCCTGGGATCAGGCCAGCTAGTGCTTACCTGTAGGCAAGAGAAGGCAGCTCTGTTGGGGTGCAAGCGAATTCAGCGGAGCAGAATGCAGAGGTGGAAGCAAGTCCCGCTGGGGAAGTCACCACTGAGTCATGAGGTGAGTAGTGGGCCACATGGCGAAGAAGCGTATATATAGGATTCGGATGGGTGGGATGAGCTTCGAGTGGGTGAGTGAGCATTGAGCATGTGCCATGCGAGTATCATGTAAGCAGGCAGAACAGGTGAGCGACGACTGGTTCGGGGGCACGGCCAGCCAGCCATCACTAACAGTTTGGTGACCAAGGCCAAATTATTGCTACTAGTTCTCCCAAACTGGTGAGAACCAGGAAAAACCCACCACTGTAAATGTACTATTTTGGGTGTCCCCATCATCCTACATCTGCCCAATTAATAAGTCTTATCAGTATATTAAGCAGAACTGCACCCTCAATCCATTTCACCCCCTTGCTCCAATTTACTTATCTCATCTTTTGTAACTATTTGCTGTCACTCACAAAGTTTGGTGTATCTAAGGGGAAAAGAAGCAGAGACAGAAATATTATTGGCAGAATTGTGTTTCATGAGTTATGCTTCTCAGAATCTTGCACAGATTCTGCACAATGTGGACCTTAAAAATCACAGATTATTTTGATTGGGGTTGTGATTAAAAATGAGTAAGTATTCAAAATATTTTAGCACAAAAATATTTTTAAAAGAAAAATATTACATGAATATACTTAAGTAAAGATCAGTGAAATGCTGCTTTCTGTGTACAGCCAGTTTGATTGGTAGTTAAAACACTAGGCTGGAAAGCCAAGAGACTGTGAGTTCTAGTTCCACTGTAGGCAGGAAAGCTGGGTGGGCGACTTCTAACTAATCATTCTCTCTCAGTTCAAGTCACCTCATAGGATTGTTGTTGCGGGGAAAATAGGAGGAGAAAGGAGTATCCTATGTATTTGTCATCTTGAGCTATTTAGAAAAATAACAAAGGCAGGATATAAATTAAAAATAAATAAATAAATAAATAAATAAATAAATAAATAACATCTTTTAAATTTTAAAAGCAGTATTGATACATATAAATTACGGGTGCTTGAAATTAGCGGTAGGCTGGATGAAAGTGAAGAAGTAAAACTTCATCCCAAAAGCATAGTCATTGGTGGTCAAGGAAACTGCCTGTTCATACTTTCCCACAAAAGATCAGGCATCCTGGGATCAGCACCATTACTTGATTTTTAGATTTGGCTATCACTTTCAATTTCTTTTTTCAGCTGATTTACCAGTACTTTTTTTCTTTGAAAAAAAGAATGATCTTCATAGCTTGCATATATCAGCCAACTTACTTTAGTATTGCCTACATTTGTAGGGAATTGCCATAGAAAGGCAAAATGGGTACTTCAATTTATTCTGATCTGGCAGTTAAAACACCAAGAATTTCCATACTAGCAATTTATAACATTTCCTGGCCATTGCTGCCGCAGTATGAAGCCTGTCAGCATCAGGGATATATCACTACAGCAGTGG
Organism: Stegonotus admiraltiensis; assembly: GCA_032468215.1. NCBI lineage: Eukaryota > Metazoa > Chordata > Lepidosauria > Squamata > Colubridae > Stegonotus > Stegonotus admiraltiensis. The sequence continues at coordinate 19,970 of JANHZT010008895.1, read as the reverse complement.
CTGGATGAGGTTATAAATCATAAATATGGAAATCTTCATTGAGCCTTGCAGCTGGAAGTACATTATGCTCATCTCAAAAGATTGGTCAGTTTCCAGGCTAAGTTAGGGTGGATTTGGAAGCTGAGAAAGCACCATATCTGCTGTTCAATTAATAATTAGAGCTAATCATTGTAATCAATAATCACTGATGTATTTCATATATGGTATTTTAATCCTTCGGTTTCTCAAGCCCACCAGAAACTAAGATTACCTTATATTAAACCATCAAAGTCTAATAAAATTGCCCATTTAAGTAGCTATATTAGCATGCAATCAATCATAGCTGTACAGTTTAAGAAATTTATCACATTTTGTCACAAGCTTCCATGTCTTCTATACCATTCAACACAGCTATAAAATATTGTCCTGAGCTTTATGAATTCAGATGTACTGGGCCTTTGAAGATCCTTTGAATTCACTTCTTTGTCTTAACTATTACTTTCTGTAATAGTTACAGAATTAATTGGTCTATTATAATCATTGATTTCTGGTAAATTCTGGAACCCAAGTCTAAGACAGCATCATAAAACAATCCAGAAAAAAAATCCAGGATTTTATTTTTTTAAGAAAAAGATCTCTTGACCTTGGTCTCGAAAAATATCAAAGATTAGAGCAGCATTCCAGGGGATGGCAAGTCACAAGTGGTTACAACTGGAGGCTGTTTTTCTTTCATTCACAGTTGTCGAGTATTGACAAATTCTTCTCTTTCGCATCAAAAATTCCAATACTCTTGTGAAAGCTTTTTCTTCCCCATAACTGAACATTTTTTGTATGGGCCCATAAAAGAGCTAAAGAGGCTCAGATTGGCCATGATGAACCAAGGTCACAAACAAGGGCAGCATTAAGAAAGAAGGCTTTGAAGTGGTGAGGAGGAGGGCAGACTCCCTCAAAGAATTTCAGTTATTCTATAGAAATAGTGGCCAAAGTGGAAAATCCTTCCCTAAACAGAGGGACCCTGTTCCCCATTTTTATGCTGCTCTTTCATCAGTCCCCACAGAAGATTAAGACCACCTCACAGGTTCACCAGGGTGGCCACACTTAATGACACACCTTGGGTAAAGGTTTAGGTGTTGAAACATTTACATCCCAATGATTCTCCTCTTACTCACCCAGTGACCAAATCCTATCGAGATTAGGTGAGAAATGAAATCTCTTTGGAGGATATATATGGGATTCTCCTAAGAAACTTGCTCAGACTGAAGAAACTACGTAAATAAGCAGTGAAATGTTTCAAACCAACAAGAAGTCCAGTTGCTATGATTCAAACACCAAACTGACCTTAGACTTATATCACGCTTCACAGTGCTTTACAGCCTTCTCTAAGTCGTTTACAGAGTCAGCATATTTCCCCCAACAATCTGAGTCCTCATTTTACCGACCTCAGAAGGATGGAAGGATGAGTCAACCTTGAGCCAGTCAGGATCAAAGTGCTGGCAGTCAGCAGAATTAGCCTGCAATACTGCATTCCAACCACTGTTAGATATAGCCAAATGTCATTATAAAAGTTACACATTCACGTTCACATGACAGAAAAAGACGACATTCACTCGGCCCAGTAGTGAAATCCAAATTTTTTTACTACTGGTTCTGTGGGCATGGCTCGGTGGGCATGGTGTGGCTTGGTGGGCGTGGCTTCATGGGCATGGCAGGAGAAGGATACTGTAAAATCTCCATTCTCACCCCACTCCAGGGGAAGGATACTGCAAAATCTCCATTCCCATCCCGCTCCAGGGGAAGGATACTGCAAAATCCCCATTCCCAACCCACTCTGGGGCCAGCCAGAGGTGGCATTTGCCAGTTGTCCAAATTACTCAAAATTTCTGCTACTGGTTCTCCAAACTGCTCAAAATTTCTGCTACCGGTTCTCCAGAATCTGTCAGAACCTGCTGTATTTCACCCCTGACTCAGCCCATTTGTTTAGTAAGAAAAACCCACACACCTATACATATGAGCATTTCTTCCTCTAGTTGTTGGTCATGTCAACTATACATATGTTGCCAGACTACAACTTCCATCATACCTCATTGGACTACATGTTTTAAAACATGTTAGTCTGAAGAGAATGACCAGGGAAGGACAAAATCTAAGAAAGTGGTCATGATGCTATGGAAGCCTTTGTTTATGCAACACACCAATGATGCTTATAAAAAGAGATGCAGCTTCAATCACATCATCATAGCTGACTTTTTTTTTATTCTTTCTCCCTCTGTAAACACCATTGCCTTTTATTGGAAGGCTTACACCATCAAACCACAGGAGATAATATTACCAGGGATAAAATTTAGAGTAGATGTACATGGCCAGAATGCTTTCTCAGGCACTCAGACTGAGATGACCAAGCTGTCTCTTAACTGAATGTTTCTCACGATCCTATTGTGATTATAAAAGTGCTTTGTATTACTGTAAAATCTCGCCTCTGGAGGAACCTGAGGAAAAAAATACTCAAGAAGAAGATCACATGCATAAAGAACCTTTTGTTTTGTATTATTTCACACTGTTACATAAACTGAAGCCAAAATGAAAATGTTACATCATTCCGTGAGCTGTTTCTGCCAGCACTTGAGCTAATTAATGTTCTTCTCCTATATTGCTATCATGTATAGCACTCAGCTTAAATGCACTGTCAGCCCCATGTCTCCTTGTGCCAAGGACAATGAAATCTGCAGATTGAAGGTAAGTGTGTTTCTCTCACTGGTCAAGGTTGTGACCTGACCATAGTATGGAGACCAAAAAAAATGAACTTTCATTCGTTTATATGTGCCAAGCTTGCAGCTTGGCATAAATCATTCTGTATTAAATTGCAATTTAGCACAATTTAAGCTTGTACAATTTATTGGTGATGCTTGATTCTTGCTTATTTTGTAATATGCTGGTCAATTACCATCCAACATGCAGAGGAATTTTGAGGATACTCTGAAAAGAAAATGGAAAGTACTTTATTCCCAAGTGTCTTCTGCTTGCCCTCAGTTAGCCAGTTCAAAAGGATCGTCATCTATCTGGGAACTGGCAAAATAAATGTTCTAGAAATGTAAGGAATTGTAATGATGCAAGATTGCCCAACAGGCAATGCTTTGTACTTTTTGATTTTAAGTAACACCAGAATAAAATAGTTCTTTAAAAAAAAAGTCCAAATGGAAAAGACTCTATATAAAAAATCCATTTCAACATCTATATTTAAACACTATTTTTAACAAGGCTTTGATAATATTCAGGATCAGACTTCTGATGTCCTCCAGGCCAACTCGCCTGGGAATTTTGAGAACTGCAGTCTAACACATGTGAAGGGAAACAGATTAACAAAGGCTGTTCTAGAAAGAGACAGAATACAAATAATTGTTTACCAAGTGATCTTTCTTTTATATAATTATACAAGTCATATGGAGATCAGTTCATATTTGAAACTTGCCCCACATGGGAGAAAACTTTCATAACACATCTGCAGTCAATCATAAATCCAGAGGAAAAAAACCCTTATTATTTTCCCTTGGGACTATTACAGAAGAGGAGACAATTGTCTACGTTACCAAAGTAAATAAGCTAATTATAGTGAAATAATAATCTAACAGTCCAATCAAACAACTGATTAAATTTTCTTGACCTTGAATGTCTATCACTTCATCAAAAAGTGAATAAGCAACAGCATCTGTAACAAATTGCAGTCGTGCCAAATCAAAACATTTGTGTGATGACATAATATGCAAACGCTGTGATTATGTTCCTGTGTCAGGAGGCCTGATGCAAAGTACATATTTTATGACCGTTATATGACTGTGTCATTAGGCAGACTGCATTTGCTGCTGCTATAGAACTCCACGAAAGTATGGATTACAAATGATAAGAATCATTTGTATCTGCAGGGACCTAGCTTCTTCCATGGTTGAAATGGTTGCTTGAAATGTATTTCTTTCTTCAATGAAAAAAAGATTTCATTACTGGCATATTATCAGTCTATGAAAGGCACAACTGTTGTACTAGCGAAAGCAGGACAAAGCCCCTCCTGGCCATGGCTTCCACTGGCTAATCCACCAGGAGCCAAAAGTCCAAGACAGCTCCCAAATTGCAGGCCTGTTCCTTCAGGGTAGTGCTTTCCCATCAAGAGTTACAATTTCTCAAATACTTCTTAACAAACAGTAACTCTATCTGCTAGGATTCAGTTTGGGCCTATTCTTTCCCATCCAGAACCTCACTGCCTTTAGATACTCAGACAGGAACTCAAATGTGTCACCAGAGTAAAGGGATAATGTGGGATATCATCAGCATATTCATAACACCGGCCCCTAGGTAAGAAATTATCTCATCCAGCAATTTCACATGAAACAGTCACGGCAGAAGATTGATCCCAAGCACTCCACTAGGGAGCAGCTAATGAGGCAACCTAACTTCTCTTACCACTATCAACTGGAACTGCCCACCGGGAAAGAAATAGAACCACGATAAAACACTGCCTGCAATACCTCAACAGAAAAGTTGGTCCAGAAGGATACCATAGTCAATGAATATTGAAAGCTGCTAAGAGATCTAAAAATATCGGAAGAGACAAACTACAATCAAGCAAATCCAAACAAAAGTAATTCATTTGTGCAATCAAGGCTATTTCTGTCCTATATTCAGGTCTGAATTCTGACAGACAAGGATCTAGATATTCCATTTTATCCAGAACATTCTGTAGTTTGTCATTTACTACCATTCAATAACCTTTGTTAAAATGGGAAATTTGGAGCGATTGTGATTAAACATGTTTGGATTTAGGCAAGGCCTCTTGAGGAGTAGGTGCATCTGAGTGTTGTTTATTTATTTATTTATTTTATTTATTTATTAATTCAATTTATATGCCACCCCTCTCCAAAGACTCAGGGCGGCTCACAATACATTTAAAAAATCATTATAAAAATATTTAAAAATTAAAAACATTAAAAACATTAAAACCCATTCACACCATTCATGGCCGGATCTCGTCAGATCA
>JANHZT010008893.1:13850-24315 GCA_032468215.1 Stegonotus admiraltiensis | reverse complement strand
CTGAGTCGACCTTGAGCCTGGTGAGATTTGAACTTGTAGTAATTGCAAGCAGCAGATGTTAATAACAGTGTTTTAGTTCACTGTACTACCACGGCTCGTGGAATCTTGTTAATTTAGCACTGCTGTATATCCACAGTAGTATGTTAATGAAATTAACTCATATTATTTAAAACATAAATCATGGCATTGTAATTCTCTGACATTGCCTTTTGTTGTTCTTGTAATACTTTACTGAATTTTGTTTAAAGTTGATAACTAGCTAATTTTATTTCTGAATTTAAGAATTATAATGGTTAGTCCTTCAGTAATCTTACAACTACAAGATGTAATATGAATGTTGAACTTGATGACATTGACTATGTGAAGTAAATTGCTTTTAATATTCTCTTCCCCCCTTTACAGGAAGGAGTGAAGACTGAAAATAACGATCATATTAATCTGAAGGTTGCAGGGCAAGATGGATCTGTGGTGCAATTTAAGATTAAAAGGCATACACCACTTAGCAAACTAATGAAAGCTTATTGTGAACGACAGGTGAGAAGCTATATGAAATATATTTTGAACCATTTTTAAACTGATTTGTAGGATATTAAAGCTCTGTAATTATAGTGAATATAGAGTTTAGCATTGTATTAAAACACATCTGGTTATAGTTCTTGCTATTCAAGATAAAATAGCAAAATAAAATCTTGTTATCTTGGCTCAGTGTACAGTGAATTCCATCTAGAGGCATAATTTAATAAAGATACCTTATATGAGTTAACTATCTGGATGACCACCAGATAGTAACAGAATGTCTTCTGTCTTTTGCTTTCCCTTTAGTGCAATAGTATGTAACTAACCAATGGTGGAAAAGATGATCTGTTTTTTTAATGAAGGTTTTTTCAGGGTGTGTATTCTCTTATAATTATTCGATAAAAGAAAATGTGATTATGGATCCATTGCAATTGGTACCTTAAACATAATCTGGAAAAATACAGCACCTCTTCCATGTTGTTTCCGGGAGTTACCAGGATTTGAGTTTCACTTGAGAGAAAAATTGCCTGTTTAATCATGGTATAAAGAAATAGAATTATGGTGTATCAAGAAACATGGGACCATTTACTATAACAGTTTTGAAGACTTTCTGTATTTGTGCATTCCTAAACATTAAAATTATATTCAGTGGGGTTGATGTTGCTTAACTCCAACTCCAACATAGTTACTTTGATGAATGGCATTGTTTGTTATTTAAACAGCAGATCTCTAGCTTCTGTATTAAAAAAATTTATTAGGAATATAGTCTACTGGGACCAAGTACTCAGATAAAGCAGCTTGGTATAAAGAAAGTCTCTACTGAATCATATTATCTGTTAGCATGAAAGTTGGTAAAAGATCCCCCCTCCCCCCACCCCTTCTGAGTTTGGGAGGACAGATGACACAGTTCCGTATTTTACTGTGCTTTGTTCTGTAAGAATAAATTTCCTATCAGGATGGTCCTTGACTGACAATGTACAACAAAATTAGGTGTGATGGCAGAAATGGCCAATTTGTATCTTGTTGAGTCTGGTCCTGCCTTGTAACAAATTCTGACTGCCCAGTACAGTGGATCCAGGAAGGATTTTTAACTGTCTTTTAGTGCAGATATTTTAAACTACATTTATTTCAAGTCTCAAGTTGGTTTAACTAAGCATCTGATAAAACTTTTTCAACTAAAAGGTTATCAAAAGACATAATGTGTGCTGCAGTTCACTTCATCAGATGCATAGTGTGACTAGACTGATGCAGGATGGAAACTAGCCACTCTGTAGATGAAATGAGCTGCAGCTCAGAAAAAGTTTTATATCTTTTAATAAACTTTGTTAGTTGGAAAAGGAGCTGCCACAGAGTTTTTGTCACTATATAGACTAACCTGGCTGTCCTACAAGATAATCACTGAATATGAGTGCGCTTTGACTGAGTTGCTGTGCAATGCTTGCACGAAATTTACCTTTGTATTTTTCAGTTATCAGAAATCAATTAAAATCAGATTATCCAGAGATTATGGAATACTAAACAATATTGCAAAATCTCTAATTAATGGATCTCAGTTTAGTAGACATTGTAATTAATAGACAAAATATACTGAAAGGGATTTGCTTTGTTAGGGTACTGGTAGTGACTCTGGGGGGAGCTAGGAAGATGTGATGAAGGGCAATGGGTTATGCTACTGTGAGAGTTGCCACAGGCACACACCAGCCTTGCTTTGCTTAATGGTTTTGCTTTACTCCTTGTTAGGGTTAGGAGAAGGGCAAACACACAATGGACATTCAATTTTATTGGTTTTCCCCCTCATTCCCATTCATAGATTAAATATGTGAATTTACTATAATTGGCTTTGTACATTCCACTAAGCCTCAGTTTCTTTCATTCATGGGTTATTAGCTAAGTTACAGTAGATGGTTTCGCATAACATAGTTTATGATGTGTCTTCGAAGTATGCCTGCAAACATTCTTCAATATTTATAAAATTAAAAAAATGTCACCTTCTATTTAAACAATGTGAACTTACACAGAATATTATACAAAAATGTTTAGTTTGTTGAGAGGAAGGTCATTTTCAACTTATAAATACAGTACTACTAAATTTCATAGCATTACTAAAGTGTAATGCTATATCTATGCAGCAGTTTCCTCAGTTTAGGAAAGTTTATTTGATGATTATAAAGTCTAATAACGTGGCTGCTATCATTTCTGAAAGTTGGTCCTGAACTGCCTTAATCTTGGGTCTCAGTTGATTCTGAGGTCACTGATGAATACTAATGCTGAATAAACTGAACAGCTAATCCATTTTTAATAATTTAGATAGGAAGCAGTATGCAGTCTTAGAAGAATTCTGCTTGTTTGCTATTTCAGCTGCATATTTTATTTTTGAATTTATGTAGGGTTTGTCAATGAGGCAAATCAGATTCCGGTTTGATGGGCAACCAATCAATGAAACAGATACACCTGCACAGGTAAAAAAAAGTGTCATTAAAGTACTTGCTGGTGTGAAAAAGTAAAATTTGGTTAGAAGTATAAATCCCAAGAAATGTTTTAAAAGTAATCCTTGCATAGTTCTTTGTACCTAAACATTGCTTACGTCTGAAAGATAATTGAAGTACAAATGCATGAAAAAATTTGTACCACTAAAGACTTGATGCAGCAATTAAAAAACAGCAATATTGCAATGTCTTTAAAAACAGGTTTCCTCTTGTGACATGGCTTTCAAGTTGGGAATGGGATATTATTTCTTCCTATTAACAACTGAAAATCCCAATTAGCTTAGACCTAAAAAGTAATATTAATGTTTGTAATATCTACCAAGGAAGTATTAAAATTAACTGTATAATAAAAAATCTATTGACTTGTATCTAAAAATGCTTTTATTCGAAGAAAGAAGCCTGCTCTGAATTCTGTCAGTTCCTCTGCCCTGCTTGTAGTAGAGGTATTATTTTTGGCTATTCCAAGGAGACTTAACTGAAAGGAACAGCTTTGGAGGTTTACAAGGGCTTCAGTTAAAGTAAGATTCAAGAAAGCCCTACTGGCTGAATCTTACACTTATGCTTTCTTGAATTCCACCTACTAAGGGACAAGCTGACCAAAATCTTATTGCAGAATAAAATGTCTCTTTCCAAATAGAGTTGAATTTGGTGGAGGGGTGGGGGTGTTAATGAACAGAAGAAAATGGAGTATTATATTTGCATTACTTAGCAGTCCAACTACAAGCTGATCCCTAGTTACGTTTTTTTTTTCTTTTTATACTCTTGGGAGTGTATGAAAAACTAAAGGAAACTTGTTATACTTATGTCACTTACTTCACTTGTCATGTGATAACATGATATCACTTATACCTTGAACTGATTTATAATTTTTTCAATACAGTTGGAAATGGAGGATGAAGATACAATTGATGTGTTCCAGCAGCAGACAGGAGGCATGAACTAAAAGAAAGAACCAAACTTCCTTTCCCACAGGCAACATATTCACAGTTAGAAAAAAAGAGACCTGATTCAGCCACATCTTGACTACTGCAGTATAGCTTTCTCTCTTCTTTGATTTCTTTTCTTATTCCTTCTATTGTACATAAAGTAACTGGTGTATGTGCACAGACATGCATATTTTTTTTAACTAAATAGCCAATTGTATGTTTTGATCAACATCATATGGAGAAAGGGTGGTAAAAACAATCTGGTCTGTGAAAACATCCCATTTCTCCACTAGTGGCATGCTCCTCTAACTTTGATCTTTATATTCCAGTAAGTTATTTTTGCTCTCATTGTTGGAAAAAAACAAAAAAACCTTACATACTTTGTTTGATTGGACAATTTCATTGTTTTTCTTTTATCGTTGTACAACCAAGGACAATTTTATAACTTTTTTGTACGTAGCTGTTACATGTAGAGCAATCTGTCTTTAAGTAGGGGTAAATTACTCTAAAACAAAAGTTTGATCTTGGATAGTTTTCCCTTCCGTCTTGTTGTTTAAATAAACTTCTTGTTTAAAATAAAACAGCTTATTTTTCTGTGCTGCTGTCATCTCAGCCTAGAACCAATCACCTGGTAAAAAGAGATAGAAACTTCCTTGCTGTTTCATCAGATTTTAATTTTAGTTTTTATATTTCTGCTGACAGTCCAGACAAGTTTTAAATTACCAGTTACAGGGAGGCTGACTGGATGTGAAGGGCACAGTAAATATCACTTCTTGCAGTGAAAATCTTGGCAAGAAATGAGGGTTCTAATGTAAATTGCTAGATTGAAATGCTATGTTTCTTTTTTAGTGGAAATGTTTGGGATTGAAATCAATATGTTCTTCCTTTGTAAATGTAAAATTGGGCAGTTATTTGGGAAGACACGATACTGTGCCTAGTGCAGCTGATCTGCAGTCAGATTCTTGTGCTCTTGTATAGATAAGTTACGTGATTAGCTGATCCATATGACTTTTCAGGACCGAAGAAGGGGAGTGCAAATGGAAACCCTATCCCTGCTTGTTTTAATATTTGGGAATGAGAGAGGCATAAGGTACTGAGGTTATAGATGAAGCTAATAATCTTAAGGGACTAAAGAGAAATAGTATGAGAAATATTTGAGGCAATTCTTTTACAGTTTTCAAACCGGCAATATAGAACTGTAAAATCAATATATATCTTACCTAGTTTGGCACATCAAATATCTTTTAGATATAATAGAAAGCTATGTGGAAAACAAATATTATTTGTTATAGTAGAGGAACTTGGTTAACTATTGGTGAAGTAAAATTATTAACAATAGGATAAAAAGATACATTTAAAAATTCTCAGTTCTTGGCTGTCTTATGCATTATATTTCTCATCATTAGATCATCAGTACAGCATTACTTCACATCTATTGGGATGTGTTTTTTTAATACCTAATACCTACTGTTGGTTTTTGTCAAGCTTAGAATTAGTAATGTAGGTCTAGTACTGGTCTAGAACTCTAGCGGTAATGTGAAAGGCCCATTCATTTATATTTGAGTTTGAAAGTTGCCAGAAGTCCCTTACTCATGGTGCAGCTCTGCTGCACTTTATGGTTAAATTGCTTTGTTCCTTTTGGTTTGGAGGGACTTCCGTACGTACATTGCCAGGATCACAGAAATGAGACATGCCATTTAGCCAATAGTTTAGAGCAATCTTCTGTAATATGTTGATAGTTAGACATCAGGTTATATGTGTCCTGCTTCTATTATACTTAATTTAAACAGAAGAAACTGTCGGGCTACATACTTAATGCCATGATTGTATTTGGAACACGTAATCTACAAAATAAATTTTTTACAACCCTTCCCCATGATGTATGGTAATGCCCTCTAATATATATCAATTGTTAACTTCTGTAACACAATTTCAGAATTTGAGGGGATAGTTTAATCTTAACCAATTTTTTAAATTTCCCTGGTGGGACCTAGGAATTCGTTCAGTATATTTTAAAAATACCTCAGTCTTAAGGAGTTTACTGAATTGCTTCAAATAAGAGGCGATGGCTACATTATGAAATTGTGTACTTTCCTTGTTGCAATATAATAATAAAATAATATTTTTGTTCCAAAAATGGTGCTGCATATCCTACTCTGCGTGTGTGCAGTCCTGGTTTTCAGAATTTGGAAGCAAATTCATACTGCTTATAATCTTAAGTATCTATTGTCAGTATCTGTTCTACCAAGTTTCAGAAATATATTAGTTTATGCAGCATAACTTCAAAGTAAAGTACATGCTGGATAATGAATCAAGTGACTTTTATTATGTTTATAATTTGTAGCCGAGCACCTGCACTGCTGAGTTTTCAGTTCTCTTCTCTTGAGCACAGAAGGAAAAGAATAAATTATAATGTGGGGATTGTATGTTGCAAAAATACTAAGTTACAATGAATCATGTTTCAAGGTCCGGAATGCCAAAGTGTAATTACCTCAATATATGATACATGGAAAAAAATGAACATTCAAGGAATGTAGAATATAATAAACAATTTCAATTATTTCTCCTTTATGGAAACATCCATGATTCAAGATGATTGTATCACTGAAATCATCTTTTGCCATAATGTGATACGTTTGCATGTTTCGGTGGATCTGGCTATTGTAACTTGTAAAGATTACTGCTTAACATGAAAACCATGACTTCGCATAATATATGAAACAATTTTGCCTTTCTCATTTACCAACACTTTTCCCCCTTTGATTCCTGTAAATACAAATTTATCCAAAAGGGCAACAGAAAATTTGGTAAGGACAGGACATGAATGTGGAGATTTTTATCCTATCTAATATCTCTGCCTTTTTTTGCAATCAATTTCACTGAACGCTTTATTAGAGATACTAAGCTTGAGGCCATCATGTAACAGCTTATTAATTGTTCAGTTTCACTGAGTATGGTGGTAAAACATGGAGTAACAGTACTTTGAAACAGTAAAGTAATGCACTTGTTTTCAGTTTTTGTTAATACATTGTTTTATTATACATAGACACATGTCTGATGCTTTTCTGTTCAAACACTCATCAGGTGTCATTTATAGTTTATACCTAAATTTTGAAGTAAAAGATATAGAAAAATTAATCTCCTTCAGCAAAATAGAAATATTTGAATAGCTTTGCTCAGGCATGATAATATTGCAGCTGTTCACATTTCTAATCAGAAGTAAGTCCTGCTGAAGTCATTGAGAATGACTCCCTGGTAAATATGTTTGGATTATGGGGCAACTAATAGAAGCGTACTTTAAACATTTAAGCAGGTTTTTTAAAAACAGTCTTTTTTTTAAGGGACTTGTAAAACAGCTTATGTAGAATGAGGACCGTTTTCTCTGGTAGAAAGTACCATTTCTAATACCTTCCTGAAAAAATACTTTTGTTTCATGGGTCTCCTGCCATTTATCTAGTTTTTTATCCGATATCACATCCAGATTGATCCACACATCAGTACAACATTTTTCCCGTTCATGGGAATATATATACTATATATACCATAGTTAAATGTGGGGCTGAGGGCATCATTCTCTAGGAAATAATGATTTGAGGTGCCCTGCTAAAGCAGCCATTTGGTAGAAGTATGTTACATGATATATATTGTGATACATTTCGTATTTTACTGCACTGGCGTTAATTTTCATTTGATTCCACCCGGATCCCAAGAGAGCCCTCGCCGGCGAGGCTCGTTGAGCTATGCCACTCCCTTTGATCGGATCTCCTCCAACTGCTACTCCATAAAGAAAGACTGAGGAAGTTGTTGCTGCCTCATGTGCAGTCTAGCCAATGCTAACCCATTTTTATTTAAATGACAGCCCCGTCGTTAAATCGCCTGCCAAGAAGCGGGATAGGGAGTAGCGACCAATGGACGCGAAGTAACTAGCTGTCGACGAATCGACTTCCAACGACAGTGGCGAGTAAATGTTGCTGGGCTCGGAGGCGGGGCAACGTCCGGAGTGGCACGAGCCTCCCTTAATCACGTCAGGACAGGGCGTTTGAACTATCCAATGAGGCGATCGAAGGAACGAACCCTATAAAAGAAGCTGCCAGCGCCGAGTGGCTATTGCAGTTGTAGCCGGCAGGAGCTGAGCGCGGAAATATCATCTTCCGCTGGCCTCGCACCGGGGCGGTTTCCTCCAAGTTCTTCCCCATCATGACCACCACCACGACTTACACGGGGATGGACCCCAGTGGCCGAAGTAGCTCCAGGTTCGTGGGTGGGAAAGTGTCTTGTCCGCAAGAAGTTGCTTGTTCGTTCACTATTGCTGCCTCCCTTGACTCGGGGCTGCCTTCGCCCGAGATCCCCCGTTTTCTCGGGGAAGGGACCGTGCGGCGAAACGCCCTGGATTTCGGGGAGGCGCGCCGTGCTGAGGTTGGCTCCAGAGATGCCCGGGCATCTCAATTCCCGGGCTCGGAGAGAGGCGGAGAAGAACCCCCCACACACACACACACTCCTGCCAACCCTGGGTGGGATTTCTTCTGCAGGGAAGGGCTCCCTTTCTTGGGATCGGGGGGGCCTGCGAATAACGCTTCCCACCGCCGGCCCCTGCTCCCCTGGCCGCTGGAGAGGAGACGAAAGGCCGGAGGGGCTATTGTCACGCCGGCGCTCCCGCCTGCCGGCACACGCCCGGCGCCTCCATCTGTTGAGTCGGCGAGACGAGAGCAGCCTCTCCTTGTTATCCGTCTGGAAGCCAGGCAGGCAGGCGAGGTGTCAGCTGCGCCATGCTTCCGCCTAGGCCTTGGGACTCCGCCGATCCGGTGGCTTTCTCGCCCCCTTTGTAGGTGTCGAGAGCGGGGCCTGGCGGAGCGGGGGAGGGGGAAGAAATAAACCTGTAGCGGACTTCGCCTTTTCTGCCGTCTGCTCTGGGGGCTCGGGGAGGGGTTGTTGTGCCTGCCCGTCATATCTTTCTGGCTTTCCTTCTGCTTAGCGACACTGCTGCGGGATGCTGGGGGCGTGCTGGCAAGTCTAGGCGATGTTCCTTAGCACTGAGCGCCCTTCGGCTCTGGTCGGAACAAAGGAGACTCTTACTCCGGGTAGTTGAATTAGAGGCTTTCATCCCGTCTTCTCTCTGTGTCTCTCTTAGCCCCGGCACGGTTATCGGCTTATCTTTTTTGTCTTGCTGCTCAATGTCTTAGTCTGGCTAGGCTTCCACTACGAAGTGGTTCTTCTCGCTGGGTGGGGCTAGCCACACTTCTTTTGTCTTGCATCTATCGCTGCCTCTCTACCTGTTAACTCAAGCCTTGGGAGCTGGGATTAGGTCAGCAACTTCCAAGCATTCTTTGAAAAGCTGCTTCCTCCTCGGGTCCAACCTCTGCCAGTCACCTCAGGGATAGGTATTTCAAGCAAGGCTGGTTAGTAGGATTAAAGGGGTGTGTGTGTGTACTAAGCTTATTGTGTATTATCACTCTAAAGGGATTGGAGTTGAAATGCATTCGGGGCCCCAGTGGTTATTTGTAGTCTCTTAATGCAAGATGAACTTGCTACAGTGTGCATGTTGCAATGGCTGCCCTTGGGATTGTGGGAGAGTTAGAGGATGAATGTTTCAGTTTGGATTTTTTTTTTTAGTTAGCCAATGAATGACTTGTTCTGGAACAAAGAAAGGTTGAGATACTTTTTAAATTCCCGTGTTATAGTAGTGTGCAACAAAAGAATCATGGATGTAATACCGTAATTATACAGAGTGCCTCTAGTCACAAGAAATGTCACTTGATGTGACATTTCTTCACTCACAAGAAATGTCACATCAAGTTTTCATAAATAATTGCCTTAAAATTGGCTTCCCCTGCTATTATATTGTCCAAAAGGCCATAATATATTGCAAAGGTGAAGAACCTCTGTCCAGATGATGTGCAGCAGTAACAATTATAATTGGTATGGCAGGTAGTCAGAAATGGTGAGAATTGAAATCTAGGGATGACTGGATATTAAGAGATTTTCCCATACCGATTCCTGAGTAGGGAGGAATGTTTGTGCAAATTTCCATAAGTATTGGTAGGGATGTCCATGTTGAATGGCAATCGGAATAGAGCTGGAAGAGACCTTGGAGGTCTTCTATTCCAACCCCCTGCTCAAGCAGGGGGACCCTATACCATTTCAGACAGGTGGCTGTCCAGTCTTTTTTTAAAAACCTCCAGTGATGGAGTACCTGCAACTCCCGAATCCAAGTTGTTCCACTGGTTAATTGTCCTAACTGTTAGGAAGTTTCTCCTTAATTCCAGGTTGCTTCTTTCCTTGATAAGTTTCCATCCATTGTTTCTTGTCTTGCCTTCTAGTGCTTTGGAAAATGAATTGACTCCACCTCTTCTTTGTGGCAGCCCCTCAAATACTGGAATATTGCTATCATGTCACCCCTAGTCCTTCTTTTCTCTAGACTGGCCATACCCAATTCCTGCAACTGTTCTTCATATGTTTTTCTCTCTAGACCCGTGATGGCGAACCTATGGCACGGGTGCCACAGGTGGCACGCGGAGCCATATCAGTGGGCACGCGAGC
>JANHZT010008891.1:4585-29778 GCA_032468215.1 Stegonotus admiraltiensis | reverse complement strand
TGGCAGCACCTCTTCCTGGCACTCAGCCGGGACCTGGGGCATTGCCAGAGAGGGGCGCTTTCCCCCGCCTTTTTTTCCCGCCGACAAAGGTCTCGCCGGGATGAGGCAACCGGGGACCGAAGGACCCCCGTTCCCCCGCGGAGGAGATGGCCAGAGCTCCCCAGGAGCAAAACCTGCCTCTCGCCGGAGCACCTGGCAAGGCTTAGTTCGCCCTTCCCGCCTCCCCCTCGTGTCGGGATCCACCCCTCCTTCCCTCCCCCCTTTAAGGGAAGCTACCCCACCACGTAGCGGCCGCCAAACTTCTCCAGCAGCTCTTCGGAGAGAGGGATGCTGAAGTGCATCTTCATGGCGCTGGCCGGCCGCCCCGGAGGGGAGCCGATGGAGCCGTCTGGCCGAAGTAGAGCAGGGCGGCCGCGGGAGGATTTGTTTGCTCCACGTGACGGAGGAGGGGCGCGGTTGCCTCCCCCCCACGCCACACACGCACACGCACACTCGGCGGGCGACGAGCGAGGCGGAGCGGCGGCAGGTGGAGGTGGCTGTGAGGAGAGCGGGGGTTGAGTTGCTTTAACGCGCTACCGAGGGGGGAGGAGGGTCAGCAGGGGCCTCGAGCCGCGACGGAACCCCGAGTAAGCTAACGGGTCAGATAAAGAGAAATCGCTTTGCATTCGGTTATTATAGCAATCTCCTCAATATTTGAGGGGCTGCCACAGAGAGGAGAGGGGGGTCAAGCTGTTTTCCAAAGCACCCGAAAGCCCGGCAAGGAATAATGGATGGAAACTGAACAAGGAGAGATTCAACCTAGAAACAAGGAGAAATTTTCTGACAGTGAGAGCAATCAACCAATGGAACAGCTTGCCTTCGGAAGTGGTGGGAGCTTCATCACTGGAGGGTTTGAAGAAGAGACTGGACTGCCATCTGTCAGAAATGGTGTAGGGCAGTGATGGCGAACCTTTTTTTCCTCGGGTGCCGAAAGCACGCACACCCCTGAGCCCACACCTACAATACAATGACCCCCGTGCATCCTGAGCATGTGCACACAACCCCCCTGCGCTGCCTCACCCCTCCCGCACATGCTCACACAACACCCCTGCACCCTGTTTTGGGCCTAGCAGGCCCCCCTGAAGCCTCCAGAGGCTGGAAATGGGCCATTTCCAGACTTCCGGTAGGCCTGTTTTTCACCGTCCCCAGGCTCCAGATGCTTTCCTGGAGCCTGGGGAGGGCGAAAATGGGTTCCCCGGCCCTCTGGAGGCCGGAAACAGCCTATTTCTGGACTTCCGGGAGGCCCGTTTTTCACCCTTCCATATCCCTGTACTTACCTGGCATCCAAAACTGGCCACGTGGAGACTCCAGGGAGGGGAGGGGTGGTGGGGCCAGGCGAAAATCAGTTGGCCAGCGTGCGCATGAATGCTGGAGCTGACCTAGGGCAATGGCTCACTTGCCCGCAGATATGGCTCCACATGCCACCTGTGGCACACGTGCCATACGTTTGCCATCACAGGTATAGGGTCTCCTGCTTGGGAGAGCGGGGTTGGACTAAATGACCTACAAGGTCCCTTCCAACTCTGTTATTCTGTTATTATTTTTAAGGGCAGCTGCTTGAACAACCCTCCTGTGTTTATGGTGCCTCCAAGTTCTGCTCTTGCAAAGCCTGCGTTTCCTAAAATAATGAAATATAATACAATGAAAGAATCAGTAGTTACCCAGGGCCATCTTTCATCCGGTTCATAAAATCTCAGATTTTATTTGAAAGCTTGCCTCACCACAATAATTTTAGTGGTGACTTTGTGCCAATGAAAGTCAAGGTATAGTAGTAACCTGGCTTTGCGTTAAAAGATAAGTGTGTCCTTGCAGTATCAAAGGCTCTCTTTAAGGACTCCTAAGGAGAACTTCATAGGTCAAAAGCAGCACTCTGAATTCTAGAGAGACACTACTGAAAGCCAAGGTAGCATCTGCAACACTGGCTTTATATGAAAGAAGTAACTCCTGCCTGCCAGCAGATGAGCTGCTGCATTCTCCATCAGTGCCAGCTTCGGGGTATTCTTTAAAGCAGACCCAGGTAAAGCGCATTGCAGTAGCTGATGTGGGAGATAGTGAGGCCATAGTATGGATGATCATTGCCCTGGCAGAGTGCTTCAGAAGGGGCTACAACAAGAAAGCCAAATGCCTTGGGGGGAAAAATCTCCCTAACCATAGCCTCAAATGCCTATTCAGGAAGAATGCTGAGTTGCAAACCACCTTCTTTTGGAAAACCGCCTGCCCATATGGAGACTTGAGAATTGCCAGATATTTTCTGAATAAGCAACACACTTGCAAGATTCAATTCCAGCTTGTTTCTTCCCATTCCAATTATGAAACAGCTTCCAGATCCTGAGTCAGGACTTTTAACTACAGGCCAGTCCAGAGTGGTGATGTATTATTGTCACTAATAGACTGATGATGTTGCATCCCAAATTGACAAATGGTCTCCCAGGGGCTTCATTGGTCATATTAAATAATGGAGGTGGTGAACCCTCTGATGCCTCTTGAGTAGCAGCAGTTCTCCAGTGAATGCTATCTACTCAGGAAAAATTAGAACTACTATGTAGAAGAGGGCCTTTGGTTCTCAATTCTCAAAATGGGGCTCTAAGGATAACATGATTGATGGGAGTGGAGGCCACAGAGAGAACTAACTAGCTAGAATTATATTCTGGACCTTCATTTTAGCTGATGTCTGTTTATGCATGATCTACAAGTTAATGCAAGAACACCAGAAGAGCATTCTTTAAATATAATTCAGTGGTCTGGAAGTATAGAGTGAAAAGGAACCAGAATCACAATGTAAGTGGGTTAATAGCCTGAAAACAAATGCTGGTATTTGTTATTGAGCACAACATAAAAAGCAGCAGGATGGTTTGCAGCATAGATCCTTCACAACAGAGATTAAAAGACAAAAGAAAGATGTGTATGACCTCATTCATAATAGGCAGATCTACCATAGACCTTGATTTATGTCCTTTCATGTCAAGGGTTTCCATTTTATTTTGATTTATTTTCTTTCATCCAATCCGGTGCTGTTTATAGGCAGGTATTCAGGGAGGTTTAATGTTGCCTGATGACACTGTCACAAAGAAAAATATGTGAATGCCATAAACCTATCTCCTGATGTTCTTGCAAGAGTTTTATGTATATGTTAAAAACATCAGGGGCAAAATAGTGCCTTGAGAGACTTCATATAACAGGTCCCACTTTGTGGCCTAGTTGCTAGCCACACCATCTCCATCTAGAACCATCCCAACATAAAGAATTGTAAAAAAAGCCCCCCCCCAGTTGTGAAACCTGCCAAGCACTCCAGAAAGATCCTTAGACAGTAATACCATAAATTGCAGAAAAGCTGGGACAATATTTTCAGACTTGGCAACTTTAAGATATCAGAATTCCAGATCCTAGAGTTCCCCATTGAACATGCTGGCTAGGGAATTCTGGGAGCTGAAGTTTGAAAAACACAGATCTAGGCAAGCCAAAAGATTGGACGTGTCTGGTCTATATAATCTAATTATTTATAGACAGTATGAAGCTTGTCAATTTTCTTGCCCAACCATGGAAAATTGGAAACTGGCCTGGATTGGAAATTACCCAAGTCTGAAGAATCCAGAAAGGCCTTTTAAAGCAGTAGTCTAATAAGTGCCTACTTCAAACAATGAGGTAAACTAGCAAATGAAGGGGAATTAAAATGCTGCTCATATTCATATATCATTAGCTGAATTGTGTAGAACAAGCATGGTGGGTCATGGAGGAGAAAAGTAAAATGCCATTTCTTTTTCTTCTCCTATTAAATTGAATGTTTGACTGACTGAACAGCAAAAAAATCTTATGTAAGAACTTAGTTTCTTACCAAATAAATCCAACTGCATGTATAAGAATGCAAAACTCTCCCAGGTATCATGTTTTATTCTTATCCAATATGTCTTAGTTGTTTCTCCAACATCTACCTTTCTTTCAGTCTCTTACATGTGCATCTTAAATCAGGGATAGGTATTAGATTATAATATTATGGTTTATCATTGCAGACTGATGATAGCTTGGTGATTTACTTTGAAATTTCTGGCTTCTGGCATAGGATGATCCTTAGTTGGCCCCAGGCTCCCTCAGTGATCTACCTCAGTTCTTTGAGACCAACAGAGAGACTAGCATGATGGATATATTGCTTGTACAAAAAACATGGGAGGTTTGTGTGAATTAACAAATGACCACTTGAAGAGCCAATTATGGCATCTTGTTCTCTGCCTGTGATCTATGTACCTCTCATGTATAGGTGAAGAACAAGCTATAATTACTGGAGGTAGAACAAGCAGATTAACGATGACAGCACTGCCAGCCCAAATCTAGTGTAAACATCAGCTTGCAAACTGACAAAGAAACTGACAATCATCAAAGCAAAGAGCAGATGCAGGCTGCCCTTCCTTATAAAAGCAACCAGGTGGCCTCTCCTTTCTAGCCATCATAACACCAGGAGAAAATGTCAAGTATTTTGTCATCATAATTGTGTGGGTTATATGAATATGTGTACTGTATACATACATACACACACATCTCATTAGAAAGTAAAGCACTCTGGAATGGTCTTAAAACCATATTCCTCCTTCTAATAAATATCACTTTTCTGAGGATCTTTTTAGAATTGTTCCTTGAATTGTTTCCTGTCTCAGATGTAACGAAAGCCTGACAAATAAGACCAGTAAGTTTCCAGAAGATAGTGTCATGTGGAGGTCAGAATCTGTGATCAAGTTGCAGCACAAGAGAGCTCAAAAGTCTTACATTCTATGATGCCACAGCATAAATCACTGAGGATCCTATTCATTGAGCCCCAACACTTAAAATGGTAGAAGCTTGTCAAAAAGGCCAGTCAAGAAGAAGTAGTAATAATCAAGCATGCTATCAATTGTGGAAGACGACGAAACCAATCTTCATGTGCCCATAACAAATCAGGAGACATTTATTAGAAAGAAAAAGCTCTGCCAGGAAAAAGAGCCAAAGCCTGCTATTTTTGTAGGGAGTGTGAAGAATTTTTTGAGAATGACTCAGAAGGGGGAAAAAAGCAAGAGTTTCCTGGTTTATATTAAAAGAAGGAATTTTAGGAAGAAACTGGAAGTGAGATAAAAGCACTATTTTATCCCAGTGGAACACAATGTATCTTCAAAAAGATTCACTAATTCATCAGAAGTTCCTAATCAAAAACATATTTTCAACCAGGAAAGATCAATTGCAGTTAATGGTTCAAATACTTTAACATTAAAGTAAAAGAATGCTCTATGAAGCAGCCAGAAGTAAGAACAGAAGATAATTTCTAATGTCCTTTGAAGAACCACTTTGTAAGCAATTATGGAAAAAACTGCATAATCTTCTATGGGAAGAAGCTGTAATGCTTGAAAGATAAACCTTTGAAGAAAAAAATGTAATGGTATGTGGGAATGAACTTGGAGACAACAGCCACAAACTAGACAACCATAATGGACAAGGTATCTTAGGTATTCGCCACTATTGCGAAGGTATCTTCAGTCCAAAGGAGACATGGGAAGTCCTTCAGAAGGAATCTTCTCTAGTTTTTCAGAGTTAAAAGAAAGGAGAGGAATACTTTCCAACTTGCAAGATTCTCTTAATGTGATTTACAATAAAACAAAGTAGTAGTATTCATTGACATGCTTGTCTGGACTACCTTGAAAGGCTAATGAGGTGGAGTAAAAGGCAACAATTTTTGGGTTCTACAGAAAGACCCAGCAAAAGAAAGTGGATTGACATTCATGGAGCATATGGAGGAGCCTGAGTGGCGCAGCGGCTAAGGTACTGTTTAAGTAAAGCCAGCTGCCTGCAATCACTGTGAGTTCAATTCTCACCAGGCTCAAGGTTGACTCAGCCTTCCATCCTTTCAAAGGTAGGTAAAATGAGGACCTGGTTTGTGGGGGCAATAAGCTGACTTTGTATATATATTTATACATATATTTATATATATGTATATATATATTTTATACAAAAGTATGAAGGCTATTGCTTAACGCATTGTATTGCTTAATGCATTGTAAGCCGCCCTCAGTCTCCGGAGAAGGGCGGCATATAAATTAAAATAAATTTTTAAAAATGAGGTTTTTTTCTAATTTCACGGAGCATTGTTGGTTGGGTAAATTTTCTTTCACTTTTAAAATTAATAAATTAAACTTCTTGCTCATATAGCAATAGCCCTTAGACTTATATACCACTTCACAGTGCTTTCCAGCCCTCTCTAAGCAGTTTACAGAGTCAGCATATTGTCCCCAACAATCTGGGTCCTCATTTTACCGACCTCAGAAGGATGGAAGGCTGAGTCAACCTTGAGCTGGTGAGACTCAAACTGCCAAACTGCTGGCAGCCGGCAGTCAGCAGAATTAGCTGCAGGACTGCACTCTAACCACTGTGCCACCACGGTTCTTATATAGAAGACATTGGTCAATAAACAAACGGAGTCAGATGGCGGTATTTAATAAATAAATGTTATTTGGAGTGGACTCAGGAAGGTTTTGCCTAGTTTTTTGCTCTTACAAGAGATCATAACCCAGCCAAGACATTCCCAGTAGGTGGGCCATGCCTATTATCCTGCTTCATTTAGTGAACTACCAACCAGTAAACTCCTGATCACTGTATGTAAATTAGATGTTAGGTAGCTGTGTTGGCAACTTCAGGATTGGCTGGAGGCTTTAGAACAGGTGAGTCTTGTATGGACCAAGTATTACTGTTACGGCATTTTAAAAAAAATATTTTAGTAAACCCAGAGCAGCCTGTAAATAACATCTGACAACTTTATTAGTGATTTTTGATTGTAGAAAAGTCTTGTAGGGAAAAGTTAGGCGCTTAAAACATTGATATAGACCTATTCTTGCTTATATGTATATGCTTCATATGTGAGTTAAGATTCCAAACAGGATGCAACCCATTGAGGTAATTAAATTGTATCCCAACTCAGAAAGTGATCAATGTAGGGCTACATTTCAGTAGCCTCTTTGCTTCCATCTTTTACATAATACCTGTAAGTCCTTGTATTTTCCAGTTTCTGATCTTCCTAAATATCTTGAGAAAGTTTTCCTGGTTTTCCCTTGGTGCTCTCTGAGCTTGTTTTCTTGCAGACGGACGTTTCATTACCAAAGTAGGTAACATCATCAGTGCTAGTTCTGTTTTATGAAAATGGTACCTTATCCCAGACACCAAACAACCTCAAGAACACCGCAATATTGTTTCTAATGATTAGGAGATAAAGTAGTTGTCAGTACTGAGCAACATTGACAACAGACACACAGTAACATTGAGCAGATCAAGTGCTTTCAACCATATGGGGTATTTGCTGGATCAGGTAAGAGGACTTCAGGTAAATTTGCAATGCAGACAGTAAAGTGATTTGGATTTTTCTGTTTAAAAGAAAGTGATTTCATTCTTGAGTCTTCAAATTATTTGATACTAAGTTACTGGCTCAAATTTTTATATGAAGTTCACTTAAGATCATGTCCTATTATCCTCATGAAACACTGCATTTTCCTTTTCATATTCCCAACTGTCCATAATATCTTTGTGGCTGGAGGCCAGTTTACCCAAGATGGAGATTCATGCTTGATTTATCTTTAATCTCTGGCTAAAGCTTGCTATCTCTCAACAAAGTATTTAAGTGTGTCTTTTTTTAAAAAAAATAGGAATTTGTAAAAACTTATTTTATTCCTTTTGGCGGTTTCTGAGGTGCAACTTACTGTTTGTAAGATAGCTACATTTTATGACAATATAGTGAGGAACGTTTAACATCAACTCCCTAATAAGAATCTATAAATTTGTTATTGTTTCACTGTACCATTAATCTAGATGTTTTTAATTTTTGTACGACATTGTTAGGTACTAGTTTTTGCTTACACAAAAGGATTCATTTGATATTTACAATAGGAGGTCGAGTTTAGGTGGCCAATATAGTATAATTGAAAATAGGACCAACAAGAAGTATGGTCAGTAACAGCATTAATCAGGATAAGCTATTTGGAGTGATTAGAACATGACGACTCAGGGGTGTGGTAGCACTTGAACTTGGTCACAACAAAGGCTCCATATGACATAATCTATGTCACTGTCATCAATTCAATGCAGGAGTCAAGTAACTTGGGATCTTAGACCTTGTGTGCCAATTATTATTTCTTGCAAGAGCATTATCTTCTTGGAGATTAATAGCCACTTAAGAGCCTGTTTTGAAGACTCCAGCAACAGAAGCTTGTGGCAACCTATTCATTTATGAAAAGAAACACTGCTTTTAGATACCCAAGGCACTTTTTTTCTTGCAAATCTTTTCTTTCCTAAACACGATTGCAATCAGAACTTGTTAGATCAGTTTGAAAGTTCCTGTGATAGCAACATGGAATGTTCTGGTAAGGTACCAGAGCTGGAGGTTTTAGCATTGAACTCTAGATTTTTATACACGTTTTGTCTTCCAATTTTTGAACTTGGTTTCCTTACCCCAATCCCACCATTGCCACAGCCTGGAAAATTTGATCCCAGAAACAAGCTTGGAGAAACAAGGAATGCTTATAGTGAAGTGTTATGCTCAGAAAGGTGGAACACGGTTCAAAAGTTTTCTCAACTTACTGCCAAGTCTTTCTAACACATTATAGAACTAGTAAGCATCGGTAAGATGTCAGCTATTCTTCCGCTCCATGCTTCACATTTGGCGTCATCACAATCTTTGGATGAGTTCAGCCAATCCAAAGTAAGCACATCCAGAAGAATGTAAACTGTTCTCACTTTCCTCCTTGTTCAGTTAAGAAATCTTGCCTTTTCAGGGCTACACGTTTGTACAATATGCTAAAATTGCACAACTTATGAGTTGAATAGTTATAAACTAATACCTATTATTTATATCATCATCATTTTAGTCAGTATCTATCCATTGCAGGATGAAGGCCTCCTCTGCATGTTTCCAACCAATACGGTCCTTGACTTTCTTTTACTAATTGGACCCGTAATACTTGATATCAATCTATCTTGTTTTAGGTCTCTTTCATGGACGCTTTTTATCAAGTGGGATCCATGTAGTGGTCTACATAGACCACTACATATACCTTGGCCAACAGATCTCAATGGAATGGTACAATAAAGGAAATTGAAGTGTTAATATGATTGGCAGGTATTCAGCAAGCTAAGCATAATTTTCAAGAACCTCTTCCCCCTATGCCTGAAGAAAAAGGTTTTCACTAAGTGTGTCCTACCTGCTCTAACATATGCCAGTGAAACATGTACATTAACCTCACAATTGAGCTAAGAGTGGCGCAAAGAGCCATGGAAAGATACATACTCGGCCTTACAAGGCAAGATAGAAAGACCTGCACATGAATTAGAGATCAAACAAGAGTGTATGATATCATCAAGAGAGTAAAAGAATTGAAATGGAAATGGGCTGGTCACATAGCAAGAACTGATAACAGGTGAACCAAGCCAGTCACAGAATGGATCTCACATGATTATTTATATAACTACCTTATTTCTCAAATACTTTCAGGACTACACCACCACCTGGTGGCATATGCATATATACCATAAGTAGAAAAACTGAAGAGATGCTACCTACAAGTCTAATCTGAAAGTCTGTATCCATTTCCATAAGAATTCAGTCTTAATGTCATGCTGCAGCACAGATTATCAAATAAATACCATTTATCCTAACTACAAAGACAGGATAGCATAGCCTAATGCTCACAAATAAGTAGCAAAACAACTGCTTTTGGTGTCCTGTGTTCCATTACTTTGCTTTTATACAACAGTAATTATTTAATCCCAGCTTGATTAAACCATGCAACAATGGGGAAATATTGATTTACAAAAAGAACCAGTGCATCCGGTTCAATTTACTCCCTTACTCTTTACTTCTTACAAATATTTGAATCTTACCTCATTTAATACAGGCAGTGTCATTGTCAATATTTGCTCTAATTCATCTACCTGTTCTATCAGGTCTGCTGTCATTATGAACATTCTGAATATATTTTGATTCCCAAATGTAATAGCTTTTTAAATAGCAATGACCAATTTAAACCTATTTATATTACATTTCAGTGTATCCCCAAGAATCATATTATTGAAATTAATTAAACTAAAAATAGCCAATGAGTATCCAATTCAGTTTTAGGTAATAACCTGAATAAACCAACTGTTTTCTTTCAGAATTATTAAGAATAAAACTGTTTATAGTCAATTTTCAAATTTACAATCAACCTTTTAATAGTGTAATATAAAATTATCTGAACATGTAGTATAGGACTTTATAAATTCATGCTATTGTTTGACAAGGTCATTAAAAGAAGAAAAAAAATTCAAAATGCCAATGTTTAAGGAATTTTTATTAAAGCAAGAATTTTATAATCCAAATTATGGTTCTTTGCTCAGCTATCAATCCTTACTGCTAACTACAACAGTAGTGATATTCTGAGCTTTTCCACAGTAAATTACAAAATTAAAGAAAGGAATGCTTTAAATTTTTTGTACTGTGCTGAAAATTCTTTTCCCCGGGTTTATAAAACATTAATTTGTTTTTTAACTTTTGCTATTTTTTTTTTGGATTTTAAATCAATAGGTAATCTAGGACTAGCAGTTTTGCTAGTCCTGGCATTTGTTGTGTACATAAGCTTCAAAGTTTCCTTTCCTTTTTTTATTTATTTTATATTTTGCAATGTTTTTCTCAATATTTAGTAGTTTTTCCATGTTTAGATTTTTTTCTTCGGTGAAGCGATATAATAATACGTAGTCCTGGGTCTTCTGTAATAAAAAAATACAAGAACAAAGAAACACATTATCTTGAGGCCCATTTCACTGTTAGTGCATTATTTCTAAGCATTCTATGCCCTCTTAATAAATCCGTTCTTCAAACTAGAAGTGAAATGGCCACTAAAGCAAACATGTGATGGGAGAACTGCAAAACTCACTAGCTGCTACCATCTCATCATGAACAAAAATTAAAGAAGCAGAAAGGCATCTGGCCATATTAGTTGAATATTTCCATTAACAATGACTGGAAGCTAGATGCATGCCATTGGTTTTCAGAATGTCTGAATGTGGTTTTCTAAATTAATCTTGCCAACCTACAGATTTCATACATGGCAATGTATACTTCTCAATTCTGATAGAATGAAGGCTACAACTTTTATGGCCTTATATCTGTCACTGATAAATCTTGTTTCGAGCCAAAAACCAATGCCTGTTGAATACAAATCCCAGAGATAATTGAATTCCAGTAATAATCTGTCACTTGCCAAGCAACAAGGTTTCCCATTGTTCTACATGGAAATCCTCATCTATAGTTATCTAGATCTCAGGATACAGATACTGTAGTAATTGTTGCTAAGGAAATTCAGCATGAATAAAACTTCTAACTGGACTTCCAGTTAGAGTTAACAGCTGGACTTTCAGATAAAAGTTAACAGCCTACTATGATGCGCAAAGCCAATTGCCTGCAATGAAATGCAACCCTAATTTATTTCCCATATGAAGCCTATTCTCATGAATACTTACATTAGACACTTGGAACTCCTGCTGGATTGTTAACTGCTTTCTGAGCAGCTTCTTTAGCTTGATGGGCTTGCAGTACGGCTACAGCTTCATCAACCTAGTTAAGGGGAAAATTGAATTACTACTATTTCTGTTAAAAAGGAAAATAGGCTGGATTCCAAAAGAAGAAAACAAACACAAACTGAAGAATCTGCCTACCTTCGAACGAAGAGATTCAGGAGACTCAAGCATGTGAAGAAGTTCAGAGTTGTCAATTTCTAGCAACATACCAGTTATTTTACCCGCCAAAGTAGGATGCATGGCTTGGATAAGAGGGAACAGACGTTCTCCTAGAAAACAATTCACAATTCGTGACTTTACAAGACTGCATGATCTGTGTATCTATCCTAAATGGAACCTTTTCATCAGTTCAGTTCCACTACTACAAAAATTATTATTTTTTGGACAGAACAAGCTATAAGAGAATAAACTCAAAGGTGCTCCTAACAGTAGGATCTTAAAGACTGCAATTTTGAACAGCTAGTGCCCTTATCAATAAAATGATTTGGATTATTAAGAAATTGCTTCTCTTGATATCCTCATTGATCCTGTAACTCTGTAACTAGCTTCTCCTCTATGTAACTTTCAGCTGAGTCAACCTGATATGTAATAATGGAAATTTAAATAATGTCAACGTTTAAAAAAGAATGTCAGAAGGGATGCGTGACCCATCTTCTGGGACATCTGAGGACTGAATCCAAAGTGCATGCCTGCATAGAAGACTTCTGCTTACAGAAATGTAATTTCACTCCTTGCCTTTAGATAATGCAATAAGAAAAACTATGCAAGTGGCCAGGAGCACTGATAAATAGGCGGTGCCACCAGCTGTTATCTTTCTTCTGCAGTCAGTTCAAATATATTGCTGCAGCTTTCCTTCCATGCTTTCAACATGACACACCAAAACCTGCTTTCCCATTCTCCCCATGTTCATATGGTATTAATAGCAGCTTACCCAACATCTGCTTTTGTTCTTGTGGAGGGGCAGAAGCCAACATGGAAGCAGTCAATGGTTCCTGACCTTGTACATGGACAGCAGGCTAGAATTTCAAAACATTGAATAAGTTAACTAATTTGTTCGATGATTTTACATCAAATAATATACTGATTAAACCTGCATTATTCTCATTCAATCACTCAGATCTGAATACCACAAAGAGCAGAATGCTGCATCTGAATAGCAAATAATTCAGTAGAACAGGGGTGTCAAACTCATGCCATCATGGCAATGTCATGTGACGTATCGGGATTTTCCCCCCCCCTTCGCTAAACCAGGTGTGGGCGTGGCCAGCACGTGACACATCCGGCCCATGGCCCGGAAGTTTGACAGCCCTTCACTAAAGTATAACAATTCTACTTGGAGATACAAATGTGCTTACTGACAACATAATTTTACTATATGGCCAGCAAGTTCATCCTTTTCTTCAGTAATGAAGAAATCTTGACTAGAAATCCATTCAATGCCTGCTTTCACAATTTATTTTAATGTGTTTTAGATATTTCTAACTATGCCTAGGTTCCAGCTGTTACCCCAACTTTTAAGGTTGTCCCATAGTTTTCATGCTTACCTGCTGCATAGCAACCTGAGGCTGTGTGTTAAGATGCTGCTGAGGATTGCGAACCCCCGCAGCATACTTATACTGTGGGACAGTGCGTACAGCTGGAGTGGCTGCAGCGGCTGCTGCTGCTGGACGTGGACCCATGGTCTGTGTTGATGTGTTTGCTGAAAAGAAAATGATTTCAAGCTAAGACACAACACTTTTCAGCTGTACTACAGTAAGTCTGCTTGCACAATTTTTGCTTAAGGGTTTTATATATGACATTCAAACTTGAAAGTGCAACTGAACTGCATATGTTTCATGAATTACCCTGATGTAATTAGAGTATATACATATCCATCATGCAATCCCCTTTTGGTATAACAACATTGTGAGTAACATAAATGACAAAAAAGGGGAATTAAAGAAATCTAGGTACACTATCTCACTATCCTTCTTCATATTTTTCTATCCTTACTGCCAATGCTTCCAACTTGCCTTGTTGTTTAAAAATTAAAGTAAAAAACCCTTCAGAACTCACCAACACGCTGTGTTGACATGACTCGTGTAACTTGTGAAGCTGGCCTCATGGTACTAAATGGTGGTCTGGGAGCTGTAGGGCGGATGGCACCTGGCATATTCTGGAAAGCTGCTTTTAAGATAATTTAAGCATGTATTTTAGAAATTAATACAAGTAAACCCACAGTTCACCTGGCAGAGTCCAGGCTTTCTTTGTCGTAACTGCCACCCTCTGGAATACTCTCCCTCCACAGGTGAGTGCCCCCCCCTCCTGGGCTTTCGAAAGAGCTTGAAGACCTGGCCCTGCCAACTTGCATAGAACTCACTGAGCAGCATGCAACCCTTGGGGTGATTGGCACCTTGAAGCCCACCTTCCACCCTGTAGGTTATTCTGTTCTTGTTTTTATCTGGTTGTTTAACTGATTACATTTTTATTCAGTCTTTAAGGTTAGGATTAGGGTTTTGTATTTTAATTATACATCGCCAGAGTCACTCTGTGAGATGGGAAGTATCTAAATATTATTTGACAATTACAAATAATAAATTCTGTAAGAAAACAAGAGTCACTTACGATGAGGTCTGGCACCCTGAGCAGCCCAGCGAGGACTTGGTCTAAGTTGAGTAATCTGGCTAGTAGGATAGTAGGCTGCACGGTTTTGTGTCTGTGGAGGAAAAAAAAATAGTTGTTTTATATTCTGCCTTTCCTTCAAGAGCTCAAGCCTGTATTCACAAGGCTGCAGCATTATGAAATTTATTATGAAATTAAGCATTATTCCATTTAAGCTTAGGTATTCCATATAAAAATTCTGAAGGCTTCCTAAAGCAGTAGAGACAATTATTTTAAGACACTACGTATCTCGCACAAAGCCACACTGACTATATATGTATGTGTACACACACACACAAATTTAAGTTTATATATATAATTCATATATATGAATTTAAGTTTAATAGGGAGAGTTTCGAATCATACCTGCGGGATAGCTGCCATGAAATAACCTGAAGGAGGTGCTGGTTGGTAAGGGTTGATGACAGGATTGGGCACTGCTCTCACACTTGCCATTCTCTGCATATATTGGTTGGTGAGGTGAGCCTGGCGTTCCTCTTTACGTTGAGCTAAAGCCACATATAGTGGTTTGGTGGCCACAATTCTACCATTCATTTCTGTTACTGCTTTGGTTGCTTCTTCCGGTGAAGAAAAGCAGACAAACCCAAATCCTTTACTGCGGCCTCCTTCCATCATGACCTATCAAAAGAAACACGCAAACTTAAAAACATTGTATCTGAGCGCTGCATTACACTGTATGTCTGTATAGACCAGGGATGTCAAACTCGATTTCATTGAGGGCTGCATCAGGGTTGTTTGACCTTGGAGGCGGGGGGGGGGGGGCACGGCAGGGTGGACATGGCCAGCGCAATATCACTCCTACTGGGGGCGCCTGTGGCGGCCTCAGCACTCTACCAGCAAAAAGGGGCTCCCGAGCCCCATTTCAGCTGCCACCGTCTCCTGCAACTCTCTGCCAGTGAAAACAGAGCTCGGGCGGCCCTCACCGTTTTCATTGGCAGAGGGTTGCAGGAGGTCGTAGCAGCCAAAAATGAAGCTTGAGAGCCCCTTTTCGCTGGCAGAAGCACCACGGGCCAGATCTAAGTACCTTGAGTTTGACACCCCTGCTATAGACTATAACCATTTGCACTTCTACTGATGACTGACTAAACCCTGATAATACAGATGGCTACACTTGAACTATGCAGTCCTTCCATGTAGGTTACTGACTGGACTGATAACATGACAGGCAAGCAATTTTCCAACTCCAACTGAGCTGTTTACCTTTGCACTAGTTATTGTGCCAAATGGTGAAAATTCTTTCCGCAGACGTTCATCATCAATTCCATCATCTAAATTTTTCACATATAGATTTACACCCTTGGGGAAGAAAAAAAAAGAATGTCATGAACTGTAAAGAATGTAAAAAATTCAGCAAAAAATGTTAACTTTCAAAGTGAAATTTTACCTGGTATCTTGTAATCCTATCCTGCTTCATTTGTTCAAATTTGCGTTTAAGCTCTGTTTGTCTTTCAACTTTTTTCTGAGCTCGTCCAACATATATTTGCTTCCCATTGAGTTCCTTTCCATTCATCTCATCTACAGCCTTTATAAATAAAAAATATACTTTCAACTGCTGTAACTCAATATAAAATATGTTATACTCAAAGCATAACGAATTCTTATAAAAGATTTGATAATATGAAATCAATACTGCAAAAAGCACAGACAAGACTTAACATAGTATGATGTGTATCAGCAAAACCAAGAAAGGTCCCAAAGTTAAATTGGTCTCCACAATATTCCACAGTTTGCACACAATCATATGCAGGCTTACTTTTTGGGCATCCTCATGTCTTTCAAAACTGACAAAGCCAAAGCCTTTGGATTTTCCACTTTCATCAGTCATAACTTTCACACTCAAGGCAGGTCCTATAAAGCATACAAAATTTGTTACATATATTTGCCATTCACCCATATTTAGAGAAAATCTGTACCATAGTTTACAAAGATTCTCCAAGATGGGAGAGCATCAGAAAGACCAACAATAAACCCATTTTGTCTTCCTTAGAGTTCTTAGACATTACAGTAACCGTAAAAAACTTACTACTGAACATATTTTTGGACTGAACGTATTTTTTATTCTGGAAAGCCCTTCCCCTATCTACTGCCCTCCAAATGGGTTCACTTAAAATCCAAGCATCCCCAGTCAGGACATCAATGGTATAGTTGGGGAAAACTATGTTGCTTACATATTGTGTCCAATGTTAAAAGTATTATTTAATGTGGTTATTTAATGTAGCACATCAGGCATGTGTTTTAAAGGAGTTAAGTCAGAAACAGAGTGTAAGTCTGTGAGTAAACAATTCTGGGTTCCTCTGAAGGTAAGTGTTCATTAGGTACAATTTTAACATATTAAGACCTGCAATTAGTCTGGACCCACCTTTACAGCTGTATTTGTACTGTTTATGGCAATACTAATAATATTTTGACATAAGTTTATTTATATACTCGTGGGATGTGAGAATTATAGGTGTTATAACTGATTAAATATACTGTGTGTACTCAAGCATAAGCCCATCCATAAGAAGATCCTTGAGTTTTTGACAAAAATACCATGAAAAATATGAGTTAGCTTATCCGTGAATTTTTTCCATGGTATTTTGGTTAATAATTTGACTGTCAGTTTAGCTGTGAATATATATGGTATGTTGAAGTCATTATGGTACTTTATTCTTTTTATCATTATTCGCCTTTCATCAATGGTCTTTAGTGGAAAGGCAATACAATATATATATATAAAAATAATGTATTAAAAACTGACCACAGAATCACATGTTAAAAGCTGGACAATTGCAATGCGTTCTGCATGAGGCTACCCTTGACGTATATTCGGAAGCTACAAGTGGTGCAGAATGTTGCAAGTGGCGCAGGCAGTTCTTGAGGCCTTTAGGTTAGCCCATATTACACCAGTTTTATGAGTTACGTTGGCTGCTGGTTTTCTTCTGGATGATTTAAGATGTTGGTTATTGCCTTTAAAGCCCTTCCTTAGCATGGGCCCAAGCTGAGGAATCGTCTCAGCCCAATGGGATTGGCCCACTCCACCCTGCTGGGAGAAAGGGCATATTGCGGAGCTGTTGGTCAAGGAATTTTGACTGGGTGGGTCTAGAAGAGCCGTTTCTGCTGTACCTCCTACCCTTTAGAACATTGTATCCACCAAGATGAGATCCGCATCCTCCCTGACCTTCTGTAAGGGCCTGAAGACCTGAATCAGTCAGTTGGCCTTGGGCTCCAAAGGGAGTACACCCTCTAGAGGTAGCTGTTGGATTAAGAAAGAACCCACCTCTCTCCGTGTACTTCGTGCTCCCTTTCCCCATCTTTCAATTATGAATTATCATTATCATTTGTTTTAATGTTTTTAATGAGATGGGAAGCATGCAAATCTAATAAATATAAGCTAACATTAGGGAGTTGCAGTTGGATAGAAATATTATAGTAAGATACCAACTCTTCTTGTTTTTATATACATGAAAAGATCAAGACATTACCAAACTTGCCAAAGAGTTCTTTCAGTCTCTCATCATCCATGTCTTCTCCAAAATTCTTGATGTAAACATTAGTGAACTCCTTAGCGCGAGCTCCAAGCTCTGCTTCCCGTTCTTTGCGTGATTTAAACCTTCCAACAAATCTAGTTTTTAAAGGCAAGACAAGAAGCTACTTAGGTATTTTGAAAATGCTCATTACATGACTATGTCTAAAGGAATACTCTTTAGATCAATCCCTGAGGTGCTCACCCATACGTTGAGTCATTTTCCTGCATGCGAGCAGCTGCCATAGCACACTGCAGTACACCTTCAGGTAAATAGCAGAGTACTAAGCTTGTCTAGCCCTCTGTCTTACAACAGACTTCTCAGAATGGAGTAATTATATTACCCCGCTGTGCTTTCCCATCCAGGGAAGTATAGCAGTGTGGCATGACTCCTCCCGATTGTGACATGTTATGTCTCTCACAGTTCCTATGCAATACATAAGTTTTCCCTCTTTTCCCCCCCTGGATATATATTTCTAATAAGGTAAGTCAACATTGGAACAAGGATGTCTGATTTAGATTTCTGTAAAATGAGATTTCTCTAAACGTGATTTGACTTTTAAAAGAAAAATACTTTTGTACTCACACTTTACGATCATTAAGCAGCATTCCGTTCATTTTTTCAATAGCTCTTTCTGCAGCTTCTTGTGTTTCAAAATGTACAAACCCATAGCCTTTGGAGCCATTCTCATCACACACGACCTGTGAAAGTATTGGAATGCTTGTGAGATCAACTGAATCTAATGATGTTAATTCCAAACTGAAGCATTTCCCCATTTTTTGCTTTCTTTCCACTCACCTTACAAGAGAGGATGTTTCCGAAAGCTGAAAATGTATCATACAAAGCTTTATTATCAATTGATTTATCCAAGTTTTTAATGAAAATGTTGCCAACACCACTTTTTCGAAGGGATGGATCACGTTGAGACCACATGATACGCACTGGTTTGCCTTTAATGACGTCAAAATTCATGGTATCTAAAGCTCGTTCAGCTGTAAAACAAAAGGATTGTTTTAATCCTAATAGAATAATGTCATTGTTTATAACTTCAACTTTGTTGTTTGCTTCTTGAACTCCAAAGAATGGTTAGACTACTCATTCATCTGAAAATTATGGAAGCAGCAAAGGAAAGGTTGACAGTTTAGCAGATGCAAGCTACACATTTGAAAGTGGAAAACAATGTCATATTTTGTACTAACAAAATTATATTTTAAACTTAGAAAAAAACCAGCTAGTAATATTCACTTTCTGATCTTGACATTTTAAAAAAATTAGGTGGTTAATGAGTATTATACTGTTGTACTACAAGTTGCAATAAGCATATAACCAACCTGTGTCACAAGCAGTTTTTAACAGATGGAAGATCATTCTGCAGTTATTGGCTCGCTACTGTAGTAATAAAGTAAATTTCTATTCACAAGCAAAATAACTAAAATATTTCTTGACGTATGATAGATTTTCTTCTTAGGAAATAAAAACTGGAATCACACCATGGCGTTTCCAAACTAAGGTAAAATAAATTCTATATTACCATAGTATAAAAGGGTTATTTTCTAGTAAATGAAGGAAACTGGTAACACGGACTTTTAAGGTTCATTTTTGCTAAAGATATGTCTTCAAATTCCTATTTCATCTGCAACTCAATAAACCTTGCCCAATGAACCAAAGTACAAAATTTCTGCAATACCACTGAATGTTAGCCAATAACAAAAAGGGGACAGAATGAGTCAATGGGATTAAAGTTTCAAAGGACTACCTCAAGTTCAAAAATGATTTTTCACGCAAACTAGTCTTTTTGTGCAAGATTGCATCTTCCTACCCACTATGCTCAACACAGAACAACGTACCAAGAGAAACAACTGGAAAAGCTTTCCCCATTCCCCAGCAGTCTGTGAATTGTTTCCTTACACAGTAGCATCTAGAAACTGTCTATCAAGAGCAGGAAAACAACCTACAGAACAATGCTACAGCTCTTGCATTCTATATCAGTTTATAGACTATTGCATACCAGTGTTAGAATTTGCTATGTACTATATGTAGTTACATAGGCTTAGTACATACCAGTGTTAGAATTTGCTAAACATATAAATAAGTATGTTTATACCCACTATTTCTATCATCCCTAACAAATCTTGTAAAGCCAGTCTGATTATAGATACAGCTAGTCAATATCAGCAGCTAAAAAGTTTAACCAGGAAACCATGAATAAAGTGTTCATAAGATTTATTGCCCTTTCAGGAACAATGCAGAGTGCAGCAACACAAATGGCAACAATGTAACCAGGCTTTGGTAGGCCCTCTGATGGAAAACAGGAGAGCAGAGTAAGGCAAGGGTCCCATATTTCTAACTGCTGGTCTGTAACAGGAGTTTAGAGTTTTTTAATCTTAATCTGAACATGCAGTGCTGCTAGTTAAATATGCTACCTCAGGTTTTTGTTTTTTTAGAATGCAACTCTGAAACAACAGCTCCACCTGCTGCTTTCAAGGCAGAGCACATACCCTGGAAGTTGCCAATTCAGTAAAGGTAGCTCAGCCCTCTTGCATATGTACAAAATTTGCACTGAAGGCAAAGAATAGAGGCAGAGGTCAGCGAAAAAGGAGAAAACTCAGTGTGTCAATTTAAATTATTCTAACAAAAGGTACAGATGCTTTCCTTCATAATGTTTACTCAAATCCTAGTACTAATAAGATGAAGCAAATGGTAAGAGTTTGAACTCTCAATAACATTAATGAGGAATATAGTGATAATGCTGCATACATATTCTATTAACTAAAAAAATGCAAGTTATTTTCAAAAAAATTCACTGAAGCATTTAAGCAAGTCCTAAATAGTTTTTTTTTTCAGTAACTGTGTATGCTATGGTCTGTATAGAATTTATATATATTTTCCTCTAGGTAATAATGTCCTAATTTAAAAAAAAAGCATTTCAGAATGACCTAATTAAATAACTTTATTTTTCACTTTTAAAGCCATTGAAAATGCAAAGCTTTCCTGAGGTGGTAATTTAGTTATTAAACATTAGCTAAATTTGATGTAACAATAAGCTAAAATTCTTTCAGTCCAGCTTTGATTGTGAATAAACAATGTATTGGTGTGTGTAGCTTCATAGTTCTCATTTTATTCCCTCAGACATCAACCGTTGCTTACTAGTTCCAATTAACTGCAAAGCTCTAGTTTATTTCTCCAATAAGAATCATCAGCCATTGTTTGCTGTTTTTATGTTATAGGCTTTTAGAAAAAAAAGCAGATCATTCTAAGGGTTTACTTAATTTAACCCAAACTCTGAACATTCAGGTTTATTTAGATAATTTAAGAAGAACTAAGTAATAGCATTTGTAGCATATACCAAGATATTGTTCATTCATACACGCTAGAATTCTAAAGAATTCTGAATTCCAGCTGACTGTGATGTCTGAACACAGCTATTATTTTCTGGAATAAATGAATCCTCAGCTAAGACATCTAAGCAAAATCCTGAAGTTGGCTGGAAAAACCTCTAATACTTTCTGAGAAACAGATCATTAGAAATAATCCTATTTCTGGGCAATCCCTACAGCCTCAATGAAGAGACTATTATTTGCTGACTGAATTTATATACAACCTGTTCTTCAATATACTGCCATGCTTGGACAATCCAAGCTTACAGGACTAAAAAACAGTGGCTCCCATTTTCAATTCATACAAGACAACGTAAATTCGAAACGAGTGTTCCATGCCTTATGATGATTTTCTGATCTGCAATGTGATTTATTTTCTTCCTTAATGCATTGTGTATGACTATCACAAGAAATAAGGTATATTAAATAAATCCAAAATAAACGAGGAAACAATTTTATTTTATTTATTCTTCACTGGTTCATTTCATTGGTCATGGATAACACAAGCACTTATTAAGGTGTGTATATGAAATAACAAAAATCATACTCATTTTTAGCCCAATAGGTATTTATTGCTTCAGTATGTCAACTACACTTGAAGTAGAAAACAAAATCACTCTGAAGAGGATTCAGGAATAAAATCCAACTCCTGGTGTCTTTCATTTGACAACAGCTCACCCATCCCCTTCCCGTCAATATAAAGTCTAGCTATGCTGTCTTCCCTTAGATATCCTCCAATGGCAAGTCAGAGGAGTTTTTCTCAATTTCTGGGCACTCACACAGTAAGCTAAGGAACTGGGAGGAAAACAATGCTATTTTACTCTTTAATGTATGTCATGAGGCCAAAATGTTTTAGAAGCTTTATGCAAATTGAACCAAAAAAAAACACAATTAAGTGTCAAAAGGCTTCAAAAGCCATGATCAAGAAAATGTTCTTTTAGACGTGGACCAAAAAGATTTTTAAAAGTAGGCTTCCAAACCGTATTTAAAAAATGAACGTGTTTACTTTTTAATATAGGGGATCCGGCTCATCGTTGCTCTCCAGACCCACGGGGCAAAAGAAAAAAAGAGAGAAAAAAAAGAGTACTCCACAGGAGGAGGAAAGGATAATTAAACACGGGCCTATAACTGGTTTCAGTAACTGCAGGTTCAGGGCCTCGCTTCCGCCTTTATTCTTCCTTCCTCCACACGACTTTAAAACTTATAATTAAAGTGG
The DNA here is from genome assembly GCA_032468215.1 of Stegonotus admiraltiensis. NCBI lineage: Eukaryota > Metazoa > Chordata > Lepidosauria > Squamata > Colubridae > Stegonotus > Stegonotus admiraltiensis. The sequence continues at coordinate 7,426 of JANHZT010008891.1, read as the reverse complement.
AATTTCCGCCAGGCGGCCTTTCATCAGCGGTCCGGACTCAGCGCCTTTCGCCGGCGGAAGCCAGCTCCCGGCACGCCCTTGCGGGGACATTTTAAGGCCCTGCCTCGTGATCCCGAAAGTCTGCGTAACCCTTCGCGGAAGTGAAGGGCCGAAAGAAGGCCTTTCAAACGGCCAAGGCCTCACCCTTCACTTTCGGTGCCCTGCCACGAGGGCTGGCAAGTCTCCCTTGCCGCACACCTCCTCCTCCTCCTCCTCCTCCTCCTCCGCATTTCCCGCAAACGGCGTGATCGATTCCCCCTTAAACGGAAGCCCAAGTAGGGGGCATCGCGTGCGGGCCTCCCTCGCCGTCCTTTCTCTCTCCTCTCCCTCCCCCACCCCTGCCTGCTATCCCGAGCGCGGGGGGAGATTCCAGCCGAGGCAGGCGCGGGAAGGGATAGGCCCGAGACAGACTGTTAAAAAATGGAGGCACTCGCGGGGAAGGCTAAGCGGGAGTTCGCGTAGGGACAGCTAAAGACAGGCAGCGGCCCTTGGCCGGAGCCCCGAGAGAAGAAGAGCTTTCCTTCCCACGCCGGAGACCGAAACTCGGCTGTCTCGTTTCCCACGTGTCCTCCCTTCCCCTCTGCCGCTCCCGTCCTTCTCCTTCCCCCCCTCCCCACGTGCTGGGCTCGGGAAAGTGGATCCCGGGAACGCTCGCGTGGGGTGGGGAGGGGGAAGACCCCCCTTCTTCTAACCCAGCCCCCCGCGACCCTCCCTCGCTTCCTCACCGTCGGCGGGCTGCTGGAAGTTGACATAGGCGTAGCCTAGCGAGCGCCGGGTGATCATGTCCCTGCAGACGCGGATGGAGAGGATGGGCCCGGCGGGGCTGAACTTCTCGTAGAGCATGGCCTCGGTGACATCGGGGTGCAGGTCGCCCACGTAGAGCGAGGCCATCGGGTAGCTGGGAGCGCGGGGGTTCATGCTGGCGGGGGGACGGGGAGGGGGAAAGAGGCGGCTGGGTAGATTCGCGAGCGCCGAGGAGGCCGCGACGGGCCGGCGGGTTCTAAACTCAACGGCTCCGCGGCGGCGGTTGGCGACGGTTGGCGGCTTGCTCGAGCGCTCGGGGCTGCTGGCGAGCGGAGGAGCAGGTGGTCCTGTTGCTGCTGCTGTTACCGCTGCTGGCGGGTCTTCTTCCTCCTGCTGCTGCTGCGTGGATGGAGGTGGTTTGGGCGGGTCTCCTCTCGGCTAAGCCGGGTCCGGGACTTCGCTTCGCTTCACCGGGTTATTTTATACCAAACCGGCCGGTTGCAGGTGGGGGCGGGTAGTAAGGCGAGGGATTTTTTTAAAATATTTTTTTCGGATTTTAAATTTTTTTTTGGATTTTTAAAGGTTTTTTTTTTCTTCTAGTAGTAAATGGTGCGGCAGAGCTGGTGTGTCCGGGGAAGGCCGGAGCACACACACTGTGCACACAGCACCGTCATCGGCCGGGGGACAAGGGGGAGGCCACCGCCCCGGCCACGCACTATATATAGCCGCCCCGCCCCCAGCCGCCTCCACCGCACAGCACGCCACGCACTGAGAAGCCTCTGTGCGCATGCGTCGCCTCCAGAGGCTGGGGGAGTGGGAAGAGCGCACGGAGAAAGGGGCGGGGCAACAGCGCGTAGCGCTTAGGTAGGACGTCGCCCTTTACGAGGAGACGCAGGTGCCCAAATTTGGGCAGCCGAGGGCGCATGAGCAGTTGGTAGAGGCAAAGGAGGGGTTCAGTTCACAGACCTATGACCAAGGAAGGAGGGTATAACCGAAGGGGCTATCGCGAAGCAGCCCGAGAAACGCATGCGCTTTCCGCTCGATTACGTAACGGCATACCCGTCATAGTCTTCCTTTTCGGGAAAAGCAGCGTTATGCAAAGTTTGGACAAGAAACTTGCGATTTTTTTGAAGGCGAGTTATAGTTAAACCGACGGACGCGAAGACAGACGTGAAGGATTATTTTTTTTTTTACCAAAATCTTAGAACTGAGTTATCTATGGCGATTCTCAGTCATCCAGGTCATGGTAGTCCCAAAGGTGCTTTTTTAAGAGGCAACTGGACTTTCTGGTTTTTCTTTGAAGACGTTTTGCTTCTTGGATGAGAAGCGAAAGGTCTTCAAAGAAAAATCAGAAAATCTGGTTGCCTCTTGAAAAAGCACCTTTAGAACTGTGTTGATTTATATACTGTAAAAGATTCTTGAACAAATGAATTTACTGATTTTTTTTTCTTCCGTTCAATTGTGCTGGATACTCAGAAACAGTTCAGAACTGGTTTGCCATTAACTCCTGATAGAAAGTGCTTGGCCCAAGGTCATCCAGCTGGATTGGTGCCCAAAGTGAGTTTAGAGCTCATGATCTCCTGCTTCCCAGCCATCTGATGCCTTAAACCACTACACCAAACTGGCTCTCACTTACTTTTCTATAAAGTCCACATACTCCACACATATTATGCCTTTTGGGATGAAGTGGTGTTATATAAAGTGAGAATTGTCTTTTGTTTTTTTTAACAATGTCACCGTTCTTTCGTGAGAATTTCATCCACTCCATCTAACATAGCTTTCTCTAGACAAAAGTATACTCTGAAGCCATTTTCACACACTTATGTCCAGCGGTGGGATTCAATTTTTTTAACAAGGGGTTCTGTGGGCGTGGCTTAGTTTGGGGGTGTGGCTTGCTGGTCATGTGATGGTGGGCGTGGCTTGCTGGTCATGTGACTGGGTGGGCGTGGCTATGTGCATAGGGATTATTCAGAGGGTTGACAAAAGTCATTTCTGACTGGTCCTCGCACTTTTGACCGGTCCTCGCACATATGACCATCCTCACATTTATGCCCATTG